>JAMYIC010002352.1:12069-23362 GCA_024112705.1 Microcera coccophila | reverse complement strand
TTTTTTTTTTTTGCGATGGGTTCTGCTGTGGCTTAGGCTCCATTTGCATTAGACACGGTGCCTTAAGCTGCACTAGCCTTGTTTAGGTAAGGTACCCGTCAGCAGTTAATGGAAACATCAATGGCCGCTGTTTCAAAAGTCTCAGCCTGACGGACTGCCGAACGCTTCACTACTCTCTCCGCTGGCTCTCCCTTGTGAGGGCAACCTGCTGCGCTGTGATCGAACGCTAGGATTCCCAAAGTAGCCTTAGGGCAGCAAGCATCTGCCTCCTCCAATAATTTCGCCTACCCCCTTCATGCAAGCTGCTCCGCTGTTGATCTTTGTACACGGCTTTCGTCAGGTATCACCAGTACGAGGTGTCACGAAGTCGTGCTCCGACTCCACGTATTTGTGTTACTCTGAAGCCACGCCGTCTTCTCATGTTGTGCTTACTTAGGCGCTGGCTTGGGAGGCGTCTTCCGTCAAACCATCGTGGCTCTGTTTCGTAGTGCGGCCGGGGCTGAGCACGACAGGGCTTGGAAGTCATGTTGGTGCACAAGATAAAATCCCGAGTTGTGTCGGCTATCTTAAGCCTCGATTCACAGGATATAATGTGGCCTCCGCCGCCGTTTAGTCTCGCCACCGTGAACCCCCGACAGCAACCGATTGATGGAAGTCACTAGCCCAAGGCTCATGTCACCCTGTCTTCCTTTAGTGAGTTATCGTTGGACTTTTGCAACTTCCCGAGAGCTAGCCCAACGATGGTCTTGAAGGCCTCCATCTCCTCCTCCACCGTACCGCCCATGCCGGCGTTGGCGAAACTCATCGAATTACTAACATACACCGGCAACTGGGTTCTTCGAGCCAGCAATTTGGCCAAGCGCGTCGTGAACTCCACCGTGTTCTCGGTTGAGTAGAGCGTAGTGGAAAGAGGTTGGGCGCTGTCGAGCCTCTGTTTCTCACGTTAGAGCCTTAACGCTGATGTACGAACGACACTTCTTCGGAAACTTACGTTTGGCAAAGCATAAACAAAGGAGCCCAAGGTCGTTGGGGCGCCAAGCTCATCTTGTGATGCTGTGGTCAGAAATAGTACGATTGCCTTTGCCTTGGTGGATAGACGCATGTACATGCGAGTGTCCAGCGAACGAGGGAGCGGAACTGACACCTGGTAGGTGTCGCTCTCGTTTGAGGCCATATGCCGCAGTGACGTTTGATAAGAACGACTGGAATTTGTTGAGATATCAACAGATCTCGATGAATTAAGTCACACTGTGTTCCCGAAAGCAGAAGAGAAGAGAAGAAACCCAAGGCCAGGACTATGAAACGTCAAGTTGCTGATTGAGGCGACGTCAAGACTATCAGGTACTTCGGCTGGTGTCGAATCACATGATTAGCTGATATTCCTCTCGCCTTGTTCCCCTCATTGGCTGCCCCTCGTTGAGACTCTGACTCCGCTACAGTACAGTCGCCGTAGAACGGCCGCCACTACAAAATGAAGTGAGGATTGAATATTTGGCCTTTGCATCTGTTTTCTTGTGCCTTTTTTTTTTTTAATTCCTCTTGTTTCTTCCTCGGCTCTTAACACACTAAAGCATGAGGCTCCTGTGAAGAAAGAACCTCGTAAATTCATCCATCCTCAGCTAGCTTGCGATGAATATTGACAACGATGGGTCCAAGGGTCCGGTGAGTGAGGTTGAGCTGGACGAGAGTGCTTGGAGCGGTGTTGAGGAGAATATTGAAGATCCAGAAGAAGTTCGCGTAATCTTCTGTGCCCTGGACTCGTTCTTGTAAGTTTGAGCTCTTGAGTTCATGGGCGGTCTGTGGAGCAATGGATAGCGGTCATGAACTTGACCTCGGCCGTGATCTTGTCCGGCTCATGACCTGGCCTGTAGCGAATGTCAAATAAACCATGTCAACAAGGCATTGAGGGCATGATTCCTTACGACATCTCCTTCTGAACTAGTTTGCCTGGACGAGAATACCTGCTGACCTTCAATAGCCAATACGCTAAAGTCGCTCACTTCAACGTCACTCACCTCCGCCGTCAATCCTTCTACGCCCTCCCTCAATCCCACTGGCAGCTCCTCGCCGCTCCTCCTTTCAACTTCCTCGAGACTCTCGAAAAGACTGACGATGCAATTGATTCAAACGCCGAGTTGGCCCTCACCATTGCGAGATTTGGCCTTCAGTCGTTCCGCATCATCACTCAAAACCCCGAGGCTGAGGAGCCAACCATGCCTCATGAATGGGCCGGTGTAGCCAAACACTCTGACGTGGACAAGGCTAGAAGTACCATTCGTCAGTTTTATCGAGATTGGACCGAAGCTGGTGCAGAGGAGAGGGCCGCGAGCTACGGCCCCATCATGAGGGCTATGGAGGAGGAGAGGAGCAAGTGGCCAGACAGAGGCTCCCTGAAAGTGTTGGTCCCGGGGGCCGGTCTGGGGAGGTTGGTATTCGACCTTTGCAGCAACGGCTTCGCGGCCGAAGGGAACGAGATCTCCTATCACCAATTACTTGCTTCGTCGTACATCCTCAATGGCTGTGCAGCCCCCGGCTTACATACCATCTATCCTTGGATTCACACCTTCTCCAACCACTCCAACCGCGCAAATCAGCTCCGGAGTTATCAAGTCCCAGATATCCATCCCGCAGCGGTCCTTGCCAACAGTCCCAACGCAGGCTCCATGTCTATGTGTGCCGCAGACTTCCTCTGCCTCTACGCTGACGAGGCGCACAAGGATGAATACGACGCTGTGGCCAGTGTCTTCTTCCTCGACACCGCACCAAACCTGATCCGCTACCTTGAGGTTATCTTCCACTGCCTCAAACCGGGCGGTGTACTCATCAACATCGGTCCCTTACTTTGGCATTTCGAGAACCATAGCCCTGGAAACCACGGACATGACGACGATGGTGATGGTGAGCACGATCATAATAACTCATCTGGCATCGCGGATCCGGGAAGCTTCGAGTTGTCCGATGACGAGGTTATGGCTCTTCTTGAGAAGTTGGGTTTTGTGGTTGAGTGGCGCAAAACAGGAGTTGAAGCACCATATATCCAGGACAAGGATAGTCTCTTGGGGACGACATATAGAGCAAGCTCTTGGTTGGCTCGGAAGCCGATGTAAACGATACGACGAAACGAAACGGTTGGTATGAGTTGATGAAGCATTCATATGGCTATAGACGGGACTGCATACACATGGACGTCTTCTGGCCACTTTCAGCGAGCATAAGATTATTTGATTACCAGACCATCGCGTCTTTGCATTCCAAACGTGCAGAATACCTTTACTACAGCTACAGCTTTGAGGGCTCTCCAGCAGCCGACAGCTCTCCCCTTGACCACATCGAGCCCCCGTCAATCGCAATCGCCTCTCCGTTAACGTGTGAGCCCGCCCTACTTGTAAGGTACACCACCACACCCGCAATGTCTTCCGGCACGCCCAACCGCCTCATGGGATTGGCATTGGCAATCTTGTCCGCGCCGCCAGACATCTTCAACAGGCCGTTGGACATCTTGCTAGGGAAGAAACCGGGGCAGATGGAGTTGACGCTGATGTGTCGCGGGCCGAGCTCCACGGCCAGGTTGCGTCCGAGATGGATCACGGCGGCTTTGCTGGCGGAATAGCCGTATGTGCCTTGCTTTCCGATCGTGCCAATGCCCAAGCCTGCAACCGAGGCGGTGATGAGAACGCGGCTAGGATCCTCACTCGTGCCAACCTTCTCCAACAACGGCGTAAAGAGGCGGATCGTGTTGAAGACGGCCTTGACGTTCAAGTCCATGACCTTGGCGAACGCGGCATCGCCATGGGAGTCGAAGTGCTCGCCCCAAGTAGCACCCGCGTTGGCAAACAAGATATCCACGTGATCCGTGTGCTTCTTCACCTCCTCCAACAAATGCTTGACGCCCTTTTCGTTGGCCGAGTCGGCGGGAACGGGGATCGCTTGCGCGCCGGGCTGGAGGTTGGGGAGCGCATTGAGGGCGTCGCAGGCGGCCTTGCAGGCGTCGGCTTTGCGGGAGGATATGAAGACCTTGGAGGCACCGGCCTGGAGGAAGCTGATGGAGGGTGGTCACGTTAGTAACGGGGAAGAGAGGTGAGGTGAAGGAGGGAGTGTCTAACGCTGATGCGGCGTGAAGGCCCAGACCTCTAGATCCTCCCGTGACGACGGCGACCTTGCCCTTGAGGGAGAAGAGCGAGGGGAAGTCGTTCAATTGAGCATCCGCCATGGTGTCGACGTCGCGTGCAGGTATTTGATAAAGCAAGAATTGCAAAGAAGAAGCCCAAGATAAAAAATGAAATTAGAAGAGCGTCGGGATGTACAAGAGAGACCAGCTTCTCATGCCTTTTCTTCTCTTTTTAAGCAACCCCCTGAAAGATACGCCTTCAGATATCCTCGGGACCATCTTCGGGGCCGTTCCCTCTTGCGGCTGTAGCATCTCATCTTACATCATTTCGCCGGTGCTGGCGGGGGAAGATGCCGAGGCACAGGGGCGGAAAAATGGGTCCGCCTCAGTGAGCGCGGTCGGTCGCCTTTGGAGGGCCGATGTCAATCAAGAGGACAATGACAGAGAATGAAGACGCGATTTATACGATAGCGTTCACCAGAGCATTTGTTCGACTGGGCGAGGAGCCCATCCTACACTCCAGAAACTGGATTGATCAACATGCAAGGCGAGATGCCGATAGTTCCACATTCGGAAGAGACAGAAGAGAATGTTCCATAAACCAAAAGAATGACTAAATCGGATCAAAAACCTCTCGACATTCGTAAAAATCTGTTGTCTTTCCCGGATGAGGCCTGTTCCACCTGTTTTTGAGTATTCCCATAGTTACCCCAGATCCCTGAATAATGCAATCTGCCATAGAAGTTCTCCCATACATGCCTGATATATTGTGGTGCAAATCACGCCCATTCCATCCCATCATTCCCTATCCAAAATATCGCGCGTATGCAAGGATCCTAACTGCTGAAATGGTGAGCAAGCCAATCAACTTCGTGGCTGAAACCAGAAGTGCCATAGATCTGCCGTAAAATCATCGAAGCCGTAGGCATCGTAACATCGTGAAAAGAAGGTTTCGCAGGGGAGTCGGTCGAGGCGGGCGACTTTCCCTGGGAACGTATTTAGTGGCTCGGCGCCGCTGTATGCGCCTGAAAACATGATGCCGCGAACGACATCGGAGAACGTGGGCGTTGGGTTGGACCTGGGCTCATCACTTGAAGTGTTTTCTCTTGTGATGAATCTTGTCCTCCCAACATCGATTAACCGCGTCTGAAACAATTTCCCAATCGCTGGGCGTCACCTGGCCGATGAAGAACACTTTCACATTGTGTTCAACGGTGACGAGTTTCGAGTAATTGACGCGGGATTCCTTGGAGAGTTTCTCGCCTTCTATATAAATATCGACCCTGGCTGGTGGAAACCCTAATTTAGGTTCATTGCTGAGAAGACGAGCTTTATGGCCTCTTTCATAGATGATGCCATGTTTCTCGGGCTTGACGCCTCTCTTCTTGCAGCCCTTGCCGCCATAAGTGAGGATGGGCCTATAAAGTCAGCATCGACTTATTGGAGATCGAGAAGTGACAAAGCTTACACGCAAGTGCAATGTCCCAAATCGTTTGCAATCACAATGAATCGACGAAAGCCTACAAAAAACTTGCCGCCAAACCTGTCCCGAAATTCACGACGATCGGATAGGGACGGGGCGGCGTCATTGCCAGTCCCTTGTGGTTCAGACCAGAGAACTTTGAAGATCTGCCTCAGAAACGATCAGTATACGGCCACATATGATAGAACAAGTCGGGCTACCTCGCCAGGCTGGAATTTACCAGAGTGCTCCACACGATAACCTAGCAACCGGATCAGTCATTGTACCGCCACCTTACATGAATCACTCACGGGGATCCAGTTGCTCTGCTATTCCTCCGGTCGCCGCGATATACGCGTCGGAAGGTGACGGGCCAGCTCTAGGCGTAGGAGGACCTTGGTCATCGTACTCGTATGGTTCTGTGATCACTTGTGAGAATTTGATTGTGCATCAGAGTTGGAGTAGAGCGCACCATAAGCGCTGCTAGAGGACTCGCCGGTCGACGCATAGCTGTCGTAGTTCCGGCTGGCAGCAATGGCAGCTTGTAGATCTTGGTTGTTTTCATCTAGATCATCATCACCGTGAGAATATCGACGATCTCTTGGTTCTTCGCGAGGGTAACGGGAACCTCTCGGATCATCTCGTGACTGATGACTCGTCCTTGTTCCTGTGATAGTATGACAGTGAGCAGATGGACTATTGAGGCAAATAACATGTGATGAAAATGGTTCTAGAGATAATGTTCCACGTACTTGGGTAGTCATCGTTCGGTGCATACGCAGCGGAGGAGGCGTCTATTTATGTAAATAAGCGACGGCAAGATAACTACTTTTGGGGAGAAACTTACCAGAGGCGCGTCGCTGGTCCCCATACGTATAGTAGTCATTGGTCGGGGTATCAAGATAATCTTTGGAGTTTGTTAGAAAAGACCGTTTTTTGTGAGTAAAGCATCCTACTCACATTGGTCTTGCCCCTCATTGGAAGGTTGGTGTTGTCGGGAGGATCCAGCAGCCACCTGTTGCGGTAGATCGTCTTCGTGGTCCGTGTAAGATCGCTGTTTGCCTTTGGACCGACTCGACGATTTGGACTTGGACTTGCTCCTCGAGCCGCCGCTGTCGACCGCGTACTCTGAATCTAGAATGAAAGCCCCTGTTAGCTTGACATGACGATGGTAATTGCGGGTAGAGGCAGCACAGCGATGTCACACGTTCTAAAGAAAAAACAACGTACTGTGCGCATCGTAAGCTGCGGAAGCACTTGGGGTCTGTAAGTTAGCCATCCCATCAGTCAGGTCATCTATCGCCGACTCTCGAGGAGTTGCCTCGTCAGCTTCGGCGCTGGTAGAGCCCTCATGCCACTCGTAATCGACATTGCCTAGTTGATGGTCAGTATTCTATCAAAGATAAAAGACAGTTTCCTGGGTAAATCGAGTAAATACGAACCGCTTGCGTCCTGGCGCGATCGGTAGTATCTTTGATAGTCGGCATTCCAGATCCATCCTGACCAATCGCCCCATCGACGAGATTTTGACTTTGACTTGCTGGTACTATACATAATGGCATTTTGCGTTGGAACCGTTACCAAAACCCATCAGCATCCAAGAGACGGAAGCAGGGAGCAAGTCCCAATGTCTGGATTTCCGGGTGCTGGATCGAGAGCACAAGGCTCGAGGCTCTAGGCCGCGAGCGAGGATGAACGGTGGGGGTTTTGTAGAGCCGGGCTGAGGAAGTGGTCCAGAACCAGTGATCATGCGGCTCAACTTTGTAAAAAGGACGCGAGAGTAGGGGCGCAGGACAAGGGACTGCGTTCGGTAACGCAGGAATCGATTGAAGCGCTCCCGTTGGTCCCCTCTTTGTCTGATGCGTTGGCGATGTGTCGGAGATGTGGGTGGACGTATCCGTGATGCACGAAGGCTCGCTCTCTTTGGTCGTCGACTGCTTAAGGCGTCCCGCTGTTGCTACACTGCAGCCGACCCGGTCAGTCAGATCAACGTCTTGCTGCTACGGCTGCCTAGCAAGCACAGCGGTCTGAAGCCCTGGCAATCCTCTGGTGGGTGCCAGTTGTGCAACTCAGCTGCTACCTGTTATCAGTACGGCGTCCAGGTGCATGCAGCAGCGGCGGCAGTAGTGGGCAGTGGTGGGCAGCGGTGGGCAGTGGTGGGAGCAGAAGCAAAACGGCGCACCTCAGCTCGCTCTCCGTCCGCGAGGCCGAGGAAAACAGGCGATGCGCAGACTCAAGACTGTTCGAAGTATGTACGGAACGAGGTGGGCAGTGGGCGGCACACGGGCAGCTTATCTGTATTCACAACAGCAGTTTTTTTGCCGCGTTTAGAATCAATTTCCCGCATGACGAGAGCCCCAGCCCGATGGGGTCCGTCCAATTCTCATTCTCGTTCAATCGTTGCATTAAGGCCTTAGAGGCCCACGCCGAGGGAGTGTACAAAAGCAACAACGCGGGACGGGATGTGATGGCGAGGAAGTAGAGTTACAAAACGACCTGTCAACACCTTAGCAAGGCGGCTCCACTCTCACCACTTGTGGCACAGGGAAGCCCGGGAGGGGTCGTCGAGCGGCGCGGGAGCCTCCACCCTCAGTGACCGCGCCAGCAGCCACGTTTCTCCAACCGTCGGGGCCAGCTCGGGTCGGGCAGCCCAGGAAAACGCGGTCGATTGGAGCCAACAAAAGCCCCCCGGTCAGCTTTCGTTGAGGGACGTCGAGCACGACTGGGCTACAGCGAAGGTGCGAGAATGCAGGCTTGGCGGGGGTGATTACTTTGCAGTGGAGCTGAATGCTTGAATGTTGTCACACTCAGCAGCCTTTACAGGGCCCAGAGCCTCTAAGGAGCCCCCGACGACACCACCCGGCACGCACGTCCCACCACCCGCGGCCGCTAGCTGATACCGGCTCCAGCGGACCAGTGAGCTTTCCCCAGAGCCGCAGCCACCCTTACTGATCAGATCTGCTAAGGGACCTAGGCCCGCTTCACTCTTCGCGCTACCTAGGTACCAATCGATGTGCAGCTGGAGGTAGCTAGCTGTCCGTTCAGACTCGCCAGGAGCCCGCTCCTTTGTCTTCCACCACCCACCAGAGCCGCATATTCGATGAAGTCGTCGAGCTTGGTCTCGGTCTCGCCCACATCGTCATCGATGCAATCGCGAGATGTGGACCATGTTAATTCTGGATCCCTATTCTGACTCTTCAAGTCGCCTCCATGGACGCTGCAGTTCGGCAAAAAGCAAGTCTGCCACATGCACTTCTCCCGGACCGACCCTTCGATACGCTTCGATATGACTCCAACCTTCGCTTCATGGCGAACATGCTGCCTTACGACGATCACGACGACGCCGAAAGCGATGGCTCCCGACATCACGATAACGAATCTGCCAGATCGAGCAGCGTTACCACGCCCGAGGTTCCTATGTCGCGTCTACCTCCTCCGCCTCCCTTCAGCGCCAAACACAACCATGGGCCTTTGTTCAACCTAGCAACTACGCATCCTCCTCCTCCTCCTCCCCCGCCACCACCGCCAAACCGTTTCAAAACTGGCCATACTCAACCAGGTCAACCACCACCACCTCCTCCTCCCCCTTCGAAGGATTCGGATGGTCCTCAACAGCAGTTGTTTCGCAAATCCAACGGCCATCCTCCGCTTCCACCTCCACCACCCAGCCGAAAGGTCGATCCTCCTCGACAGTCAGACAGACCTTTTTTACCACCATCGCTACTACCGCCACCACCTCCTCCACCTCCTCCTACTTCTGATAATAATACTCCTCGACCTACCCATGGGGTTCATCCTGGGCCACCACCACCTCCTCCGCCGCCTCGTTCATCGTCACCTCGGGCTTCGGGGGTACCAGATTTCAATCTAGCATCAGGGGAATCTCAAACGCCAACCCCGACTCGACGTCTTCCACACCCGCCTCTAAAAGCCCCGAGCATTCCTACTTCCGATGAGAGATCTTATCAAACCCGAAATTCACGGGGAAAGAGAAAGCCATCGGACAGCCATCGTTTATTGCGAGACCCATATTTTGACATATCTGATCCGTCCACTTATTCAACCACACGGCCAACAGATAGTCATGTTTCCATGTCTGATTCTTCCTCAGAGGAAGACCCTATCGCCTATCGTAACGCTCGGCAATTTCCTCCTCTCTTACCCGCGATTTCTCATCTTCGAACAGCTGCCCCGGACAGCAAGGCTGCTATCACAAACAGGATCACATCCTGGGTTGCTCAGTATGAACGCACTCAAAGCCCACGCAGAGAGTATCAGCCAGAAATAGCCATCAGCATTCCATTTGAGGAGACAGACGAGAAAGACGACAAGTCCCGTGTGTCAAGCACTTCATCTGAGGGCGAAGTTGAGTTGCTTTGGACCCAACTCAAGGAGAAGAGAGCGAGGTTGAATGATATCAAGGGTCAAATGGCGACAAAACGGAAGGACTTGAGGGATCTGCGACGAAAGAAGGACGACGCTGACAATGCCTTCATGAGTGTCATTCGTCCAATCCTCGTGAATCAGCGAGGCCCTTTACACACGCCACTCAATCTTCTGGATCGTCGTCTGCAAGACATGCAGAGTCTACGAAACGAGTATCACTTTCTAGAATCCAACTATGAAGGACTCGAGGTCATGCTAGATGAAGAGGAAGAGCTGCTTAACAATCTCGAGACGCGCTTTTTTAGCCTGTTGGCGGCTGGTCGCATGCGAACTGAAAGGGCCCCTTCCTGTCAAGGAGATTTGGATGATGAGGAAATGAACCATTTCCAGAACATGCCCTTAGACCTGAAGGGTATCTCGCCCGATGGCCCTCCCGAGTTTCTTCATCCTCTTTACAAGGAGCTGACTTCGACCGTGGGCGATCTCGAGAATGCCAAGGAGGAATATGATGACCTCCTATTCATCCGCGACGAGTATCAGTACGACATGGAGCTAAAGAAGAAGGCGGGAAAGACTTTGAGCGAAGACGAGGCCGAATTTTTCGCCGATTTCCCTCATGAGCGCACGAGGATGCTTGGCAACATTGAAAGGCTTCAGGAGTCTGTCACACGTTTGAGGGAAGAGTGTGAGGCAGAGGGCGTGATGAGGAAACATCTCTCCTCAAGGATGGCTTACTTGCTATACCCTGACCTTCCCTATGAGGATATTGAACTGGATGATAAAGACGTGATCCTGGCAAATCGATCGAGCTTGGCACACAAAAAGTTCCCGGTTCTCTTGACACAGCCAGAACACCACCTTACTGATGAGATGCCTCAAACACCCCTGAGCGCCCTCAGAACAGCTTCAAATCTTCCCAACGATGATCCAAAGAAACAAAGCAAAGTCCAGCTGGCGTCCAAGGAGTATGCCATCGACCGATTGATGGCAGACTACGAGGGTCGCGGAAAGGTGGACTTTGTGAATCGATGGCTTCTACAGCAGCTGCGAACTGCTCCCATGAACGCGGCACTGTTACATTCTACCTTCATCAATAGCCAGTCGTTGATGATTCGAGATTTCTGGCGTTGGCAGAGCGATGTATTGCATTACTGGTGGCGTGGCGCGACGACGAGTCTGAGCGATGGCTCAGACATTGAACGAACAACGAAGCAATCCGAGTATGCTTCCCGTGTAGGGACGCCACAGCCGTCTCGAGCAGCGAGTGACGAAGCGGGCACGTATTGGTTGCGCCATCGCGAACCGTCTTCGAGCGGTGGTGCGAAAACCATACAAGA
>JAMYIC010002352.1:0-11370 GCA_024112705.1 Microcera coccophila | reverse complement strand
AAAAAAAAGGCCAAAGTTGTTTACAATTTGGGTTTTCTCTGGTAGCTGGCGAATACATGATAGCATTTTGGGTTCTTTTTACCGGAAAACATGACTTCCACAACGGCGCCTGGATGCCTCGTACAGACTTATATTAAGAAACGAGGGGCCTCAAAGATGGCTCGCTCGATCCCTTGCTTTAGCCTGTTCAGTTCCTCGGCTTCATCACAAGACACGACGCGAAGGACCAAGGGCTAACCGCCCGCCACAACCCCTCGCTAACAGCTTTAGTTCCCGTCCATTATCGCCACCGCACGGCCAACCAAGCTCCCTTCGAGAACGGCTCGAGAACGGGACGAGCCTCTCGAGGCTCTCGAACCCCTCGAACCCCACAAAGGCTCGGCCCACTGGAGGGTTGGAAGTACCGGTACTTGCGGACCATCACGAGAAGCGCGAGAGGTTGAGATTGGAGGGGATTGGTGGTGCAGTGCGTTAGCGCCCATGGGCCTCGCTGCATGTCCTTGCTTTAGGTGTGAGGGGATGCCGTGATGCATGTGATGCCATGGTTGCTTTTGTGCAGAAGCTTGGAGTTGAGGGTATTGCACACTCTGCGGGTTTGGTTGCCGTCTTTGTTCATCGCGGTCGTCGTCTTGTATGGCAATGCTTTCGGCTTCTCTCGTCGTCTCGATGATGTTGGCGTTTTTTTTTCTCCCCTTTCACGGTGACTCTTTTCCCTGGAGAGGAGTGTAGACAACCCAACACTAGGGTGCGTCTAGATTCCGAGTAGGGCCAGCATTTGTGAATTCCAAAAGCTCGGCAGGCTGTGTCACAATGTGCACAGCGTCGGGCTGTGACGCAGGATGACTCGTGCGTGAGGACCAACGGGTTCCATTGGCCAGGAGTCACAGAAGCGCAGAGAGAGGCTGCTGGGACAATTACAATTCACCTAGACAGGCATGGCGCTGTTGCACAGGCTGCGATAGCCGATGCGTATCCTAGCCTGCATTTTCGAGGCTTGCGAAGGGAGCCGGGCTCGTCGCGAGATTGATCGGGCGGAAAGAGGAAGTTGACCAGCAGACTTTTTGCGACGAACATCATACCATTCATTCCCATAAGGTGGATTCGCGTCGTATTCGATGCCGAGTTGGAAGGTCGCAAGTCGGGTGGTTCTGTTGATGGAGTTTTGAATGGAGTT
Organism: Microcera coccophila; assembly: GCA_024112705.1. Taxonomy (NCBI): domain Eukaryota; kingdom Fungi; phylum Ascomycota; class Sordariomycetes; order Hypocreales; family Nectriaceae; genus Microcera; species Microcera coccophila. Next base: position 10,196 of record JAMYIC010002352.1, on the reverse strand, counting down.
TCGTTGAGGGATTTGCCAGTTTACGAATTACCCTAGACCAAGTCTTATGTTTCTATGATGCGCACCGTGAGGAGACGGAAGATACCTGGGTCGGTATCTCAAGCCCAGCTGGAAGGGTATTGTACCCTGATAGCGTCACTGTCACCCATCATCCTGTGCTGTCACCCTCCCCCCCATCTCGACGCCCTTGAAGCCCTCGATGTTACGCTGTCTTCTCTCTCTCCCCCTCAAAATAGCTGTACGTGATTTGTGACGCTGCGGCCGACCAACCCTCTCCCAGCCCAAGCCGCCGGTGCGTCAGCCATCGGACGCCAATCTGCACCTCGACCAGGTTTGTAGGGCAGAAGAGTGTCGTTGCGGCGGCATGAGAGGCCCCCAAAGGTGTAATAATAGGCATTAAGTTAGGGCGGGAGGGACCGCTTGGTGTGGTCAGTTCCCATGACCTGCCGTCTGCTTGAGTGGTGGCGATAGGCCATCTCGATGTTGGCTCGGGCAGGGATCTCCAAGCCTTACGGACGATGCCCTTCATCCCGGACTTACGAGGAACTCTCTCAGCAGCCTTGTGATAGCCTCGCATGGGGTCACCGTAGGTACCTATGTATCGGGTTGGCCGGTATCACTTGCAATTACGTATCATCTCGACCCATTATATGGTGCTGTTGTACGCGTTACTGTGGGAGCTTTAGTCGAGCCTATTATCGAGGATTGGGTTATCGGCTTCAACGACTTGATTGATCGAAACGATTGGTTGTCCGGATGCTTGACTCCAGCACATGGTGGCCATCAAAACTTTGCCTCGAATGTCTTTCGTAGCCAAGCGCCGGAGCATCAAAAAAAGAAAACCTGAGGCATAAAGCTGCCTTTGACGGGGATCCCTGGCTTGTTGAAAGTTTGGGTCGCCTCATCCTCAGATCTCACATTTAAGCATTACGTTGAGTACTCGACATACCCTACTGAAGAGAATGGAGCAAGGATGGCGAGTGACGTCTGATTGGGAGTTACTTTCTCCTATACTCGTATTTCGTGGAGGCTGTAAGGATACACGTGCCGTTGCTATCTAATCGTACAGGATCTTGATAACTGAACCTTGCAGCTCGTTGTTGTCACAACCTCCGCGGCGCTGCCCTCAGTTATAGCCTGTGATACTGCCAGCCGGAGTCTGACGGAGAACATAGTGGTGACAGTGGCTTTGAATTCGTTATAAGCCCCTGGGTCCCGCAGGTCCCGCATCACCATCGTGCTAAATACATTAAAAACAAGGGATAAGTGCTATCATAACGCTATTGAACAATCTCTATCTGATCACGGCCCCATCTCACCAGCATCCCCATTTTGTCTTGACTTTCTCCCTTCCGGCACAGGCCCTCGGGATCGTCATGTTTGCTTGGGGTGAGATGAGTCGTACATTTGAACGCCTTGAAGAAGTCGAGTTGCGCGGGACACTCGGCGGCTGTAACTGACGCGGCTTTACTGAAGGCTTCGTGCGATGCTCTTGAGTAGGTGAGGGTAGCGAGGGAGGTCTGGAGGATGTCGAGGTACGGGAGGCACTCAGCTGCCGTTGTTGACGTATCTTGGCTGGCGGCTCGGCATGGCGATCCGGGGAACAGCCCGCTGGACGTCTTAGAGAGGTCGAGTTCCGCGGACCGCTTAGTTGTTCGCGCTTGTTCGAAGTTGAGTTGCGCGAGACGCTTGGCTGGCGTGGTTGAAGTGGCTGGTTGGGCAGCTCGTTACCATGGTCGTGGGAACAGCTCGCATGAGCATCGTAGACGCTTCGGGGAACTGTCAGTCCCGAGGGAAGACTCTTGTAAGTCTGATGAGGGCTTGTGGCGGCGACATGCGTGGGGAGTCGGGGGCACCGGTCATCGTGCGAGACCGGAGACCTGGTGCAAGAAACCAGCGAACCTCGTCGAGGTGCCCTGCCAGGAGTTGCTCCATTCTCAAGCGAAGGCTGCCGAACCGACGCCACTGAACCCCGGCGAGGCGACTTGTTCGGAGTGATTTTGGTTTCTCCTTGAGGGTCTGACGGATCGTCGTTAGCAGAGGCCGTGAGTGCAGACAGGCTGTAGCCGTATTGGCCGTCCATTCTGCCCATGCTGTTATTGAGGGCATGTCGCATCGGCATTGTTGGAGTGACGAACGCAGTCGAGCGTAAGCGCAATGTCTTTGGTCAAAGGCGATGCAGAAGTTGCAGTTCCGGATGGAGTTATAAGCGGCTCATGAGGGACGAGATGGTCGGCATCTCAAATCGGTTGAGATATTGATATTGATACTGGGCGAGGAAGAAGAACTTAGGGAGAATCAAGAGAAAGAGAGAATTCTCGATACTCCCGTCGAGTCGAATCTGAGTCAACTCAAGAGCCCACGTGGCAGTGCTTAGCTTTACGGTGTTGATGGAAAGTACGATGGAGTTACTTGGTCGAACTGAGTCGGGTTTGGCAGCTTCTCGTGTAATGGGTTCGCAGGCAGGCAAGCTATCCTCTTTCGACTATTTGCTACCTATCCAAAAGTCTCAACTCAACGTCATGGATCGTTTTTGCGTGGGCGCACTATGTAAATGAATCTGCGTCCCAAGTACTGATTACCACTTGATGCCATGCTCGAGTTCTCTTACGATGCCAATTCCGGCTGCGTGATCTTCTGGTACGTGCTACGCGTTGAGGACGACATAGAGGGTTTGAGCAATTGCAAGTGGGGGCTATCTAACAAAACTGAGGCCCTTGGGAACGTGTTGCGCTTAAGGCGGTCGATCGCCAAATATTTGTGGTGTTTCGTCTTTCGATCCGCAGTTCGCCACCACTTGGAGGAGGAGCGCGTCTCTCCGCTGACGGGTGAAATGGCACTATCCAGATTCCGAACGGAATCTTCAACGTGTCTCGGGAGTGAGGCGACCTGGGCTCCGCGTCTCAGGTTGGGGGTGTTCTTCAAGTGCGGCCCTTTCTTCCGACGTCTTGGGTTTCGACAACCTGTAGAATGTCGAGATCGTGGGCGCACCCAGTTCACCGCCTAGCCACGTGTCCCTCGGCCTATGTGGAAGCTCTAGTCGCCTCGGGTGTCTATCGGTGTCGGGAAAAGTTTTTGGGTGTACCTACTTTAAATGGCGAGAGTAGAGTAAGAGTGTGCTAGGTCGGGGTTTCAGGTGGTAACAACCCTCGTCTATGTACCTCTAGGTTAGCAGCAACCTTCGAAACCTCCACCGGCTGCGAACATTGGGCGGCGGCAATTTCGCTACGACTGTGGTGATGAGAGAAAGTAGGAAAACTTGGAAACAACGAAGATGGTCATCAATGAAGCCGGGCGACGCTGATGGGGTCTTTCAACATCCCGCCGGTGCAGATGCGCAAAAAGAGTCACTGACATGGTTCGGATCTTGCAAGAGTTTCAGAGACATGCAGAGCCTCTGGGATACTAAGGTCAATATGGTGGTTCTTCAGCTCCTCGGTGACAAATACCCATTGTTTGGAATTCTGACACGGCGACTGACAATTCGACTCAAGCGAAGACATCAAAGACCTTAAACTTGGGAGGTTTACTGAGCCGTGATTACAAGCGGTGCCGACCGAACAGTGAGTGAGAGAGAGAGAGAGAGAGAGAGAGAGAGAGAGAGAGTCAACAGTATAGTTCGAGACAAGCAGGCGCATATACCGGCAAACGTACTGGAACGTTCGAGAAACGGCAAGACTGCCCGAGGCCCTCGTGTCCCTTCAGTGAAACATGAGCTCACAGCCCGATCATCGAGGCCCATGGTCACGCAGCACTCTCGCAGATAGAAATTCCGAACGAGGTCTGGGCCTAGGCCTCCAACAGAGAGATGCAGATTCATTGCCGTCGCATCCGCCTCGAGCCCCTCGTTGCTGTCTTAGTCCCACCTCGGAAAACAAGATACCGAAGAAACTTGGAGTAGGAGTGTTAATGTTAATTTGCTCGAGATATGACTCTACAAATGATAATCACGACATCGTCGAGCTGCCTCGGCAATCTCTGTGCACAGAGGCGTCGATCAGGCCTAGGGCCCTCGAGCACACACTAATATTACGCTTCAGGCAGGTCGGTGCAGATATTGGACTAGTTTCTTTCCCTTTCCTGAGATTTGAAGTCGAAACGAGCAGAGTAGCAGACTAGGCACCCGAATTTCGAGAGGGAGACTCCGACTACATAGCTGAACTTGGATGGGGTCTATCCACAATGGCTTGTTCCTTCGCTGATCACTTTACCCTCAGACTCAACGAGCCACCAACCGCGCCAGTCGAATGACCAGCTCGCAACAGTTTGCACATCAGTCATGATAGAACTATTGATCGCGGGCCGAATCTCGTCACGAGAAAGATCAACCAGCAAAGCATAATATCCCACTATGCTGACAACGGGTTTGTTTGTCTTCAAAAGAGCCCTTACTCAATTAGCCACATTTTAGCTGACTCGTAGCCACAAAGCCTTTACTTCGCGGAAGACCCGCTGGCAACCTTTACCAGATACGGTGAAGTGCGCGTTGTGGGCGCGCGCCCCTTTTTCAACGGCAATCTATCTACCTGCCGGGCAGGGGTCTTTGTCCGGCCAATATCATCACACTACCTTTCACAGTGAGACGCCGGATCCTTTGTTGGACCCCGCGGCGGGGGCTGTCGAGTCTAGCCTCGTCTGGCTGATCGAGTGGATTGCTGTGATAACTACGGCACCTTGATTACGGTAACCTCAACTCCAAGTTGCAGTGTGGCCCGCGCTCGCCACATCTAATTCTGTAGTTCCCGAGAAAGTTATGGCTCGTTTGCCATCAACAACCCCGAGGGACTTGGTCTTGCAGGCCGAAATGCGATTATCACGATCCCTGTAATGGTGGTGATCAGCCCTGAGTGTTCCGTCTGGCTGGCACACCAATTCCAAGCCCGTCCTCTTTGTGGCTTGCGATGCAGCAGTCCACGATCTGCGGAGATGAACCTTGGCACTGGAGACCCGGCCTGGGGAGATGAATCTTGGCGCTGAACGCCCGATCTGGGGGAGGAGACCAGAGCTCGGCCGGAAAGCTGCCATGGAGCTGAAGGCCGAATTCCACCGGCTGGAATGTGGCTTGGTGACGTCGGTTTGGCCCTTGTCACGTCAAACCGAGTCGAGTTTGCATTTGGCGACTGTTTCTAGAAGATCACAGGCGGTTCTTCGCCAGAAGGAACTCTGCCATGAGCAAGTGACGACACCTACCAAGGGCCCCAGGGACGAGTTCAGGCAATGACTCGACTCTTCGCGTTCTGCGTGCCCTTCTAGAAGAGCCCTACTTCAAGAGCCCTACCAGGAGAGCCTTATGCAACCAAACCCTGAATCCTACAGGAAGAGCATACGAAGGCCGTGGTTGGCGTTTGGGAACCTTGAGGCATCGCCAGGGAGCGACAGCCAGGGCCGATGGCCCATGTCAATAGTAAGTTTGTGCTATTCCGATACTGGCACCAGCCTGCGAGATACGGATGAACTACGCCATGGTATCTCGGCATCCCGCAGCCGGACCAGCTCCTGGGGCTCGGTGAGGCTTGAGGGTTGAGGCTTGTGCCGGCGGGCATCGGCGTCGCCATTCGACGAGCAAGGTACGGTGCACAGCAACCACCCCGAATCAGCAACGCGGCGGATCTGATGGCCACGGCCAACTGGGTACCGTGGCTAATGGGATGTCGTCGAGGCCGACTAGGGCTACGGTATCGCAGTTGGAGGCAGTCGCGGGACGGTGCCAACGGCCAGCATCAAGGTAGCATCGACTAACGTCTTTCAAGCGCCGTTCCTGGGACCTTATGGCATGATGCGCACCTTAGAGCCACCGGGAATCCACCCACAACGTGGCAAATGAGTGGCGTGGTGGTGCGGCCCCTTGGAGTGTTCACCGTTATACGCTCAACGAGGCTATGATCGACGCCTGGTCATTATCGCCCCTGCCAGACCTGTCGGTTGTTACTACGTAGTACGTTCCAGGAGTTGATCCCCCCCCCGGCCACGGAGATCACAGGCTGCACGATTGAAACAAAGCACGGTTCAGAGGACGTCAAGTGATGGCCTGTGAATGTAGCGCGACTGCATCAATCAAGATGGCATCCTCAGGGCATCCACGCGATCATGCATCCACGAATGCAACCTACCTCACCTATACATAGCACGCATTGCAGCGGGATCACGAACTTCTCGGAATACCTTGGAGCAACCATGCTTCGCATCAACCAGGAAGACCGAGCAGGATCTGATTCCGCGAAATTGAGGTGACGGGGACTAAAAGAATTCCTTATCTTGATCTGAACCTCAGTTTGTCCTGGGACGATTCGGCAGATGGCTCATAATCTCGCATTCATTCGATCAGGTGCCTCAACCCGGGCGTAGGCGGCGCGGATGGCGGCAAGTACCGGTAGGCACCCACTTACTTCAGGTACCTTAGGTAATTAATCTCAAATTTTCTCCCCAACGTCAACACCACAGAGACCACCGAAGCTACGGGACCCCTTACATACACCCATGCTTGTCTCCCGTCGATCTTGTGGACCTTCTGTTAATGGGGCCCTCTCTTCGTTCATCTTCAGATGCCATCCAACGATTGCAAGAGCCACTGACTCGCGGCGACGACAGCCCTGAACGCTAGCGTTAGCTGCCGCCTGCCTTGGGTTTGCTCCTCGGCACATTCTGATTCTTCCGAATGCCTTTTCCGCTCCGCGCTGCAGGAACTCGGCTGGCGCGAGAAACGTGGAGAAATCGTCATATCTGCGCAACTGGAGACAATTGCCAAGGCAGCGTGGTCAAAGCGAACCGGTCCCGCGACGTAGGTTCGTGAAGCAGTTCTGCGGGAAGCAGGGGAAACGGGGGCGGGAGGGGGGGCGTGCAACCTCGCCGTTCAGCAGCGCTCGCAGCCGCCCGAGTCGACGTGAGTGAAGGTTGGTTGCTTGGCGATTGGGATCTTGTCCCATCTCAAGTTGGCCAGTTCGCCAAGGGACTATGGAACGGAAACTACCCGAGCAGAGCGCATGAGAATATGGCGATGCTTCGACCAAGCCTCGCGCCCGAGCTCCCTGCCGCCACTGTCGCCGCTGCTATTATTGCTGTTTGTTGCGGGAAGTTGATGAAGAGGGGGATCCTGGCTGCGCTGTTCATGCCGCTCATGCTGTCATTCTGGGGTAGGCATGAATTGGGTGAGTAGCAACCGGACAGGGATCGTTTGCGTCCCTTTCGTCCAGCATGGACTGTCCTTGATCGACAGCTCGATAGCGTTATGATGCTCGCTCATTCCAAGTTAATGTGTCAAAATGGAAATTGATTGCAGCAGGGTGCACGTGAACAGCGCTGCAGGGTCGAAATTGATTTGCTAGTCGCCCTGGCTAGGCGAAGTCGGGAAATGCCAATGTCCATCTCCCGTGGCCGAGAGTCTCTCAACTGCCGTCCTGTTACACTTTCCCGTATCAGAGGCTAGTCGACCTGATGATGGATCTCTGCTCTTTGACTCTTATCCATGCCGTTTTGGACCTGTCCTGTCCGGTTTGAGCCCGCATTCTTTGGGATCCGCGAGCAGCGCCGAGCGGCCCTAGCCCCCCGTCACCGACTCTGGCGATGCTGATTCGTTTCTTCACCATACTCGATACGACAGACAGACAGGCATGCAGGCCCAAGGCTCAACCCCTGGACCATGGAGTCCGCGAGCCAACTGCGTTCATCTCTCTCCCTCTCAGGCGGGTGGGAGATCCGCTGGGGGAAAGTGGGAGGGGGGAAAATCAACGAAGAAGCACCGCCGACATTTACTCCAACGCCTCCACCATCCACTCCAGCTTCATTCAAGTCCTGACCCTGACACACCTGCATCTCCTCGGCCCTCCACTTGGGTATCCATCACGCTAGACTCCATAGCTGGACTGCAGGTTCCCACTCACCCCCTCCCTCAACGGAGCAGGATACCGTAGCTTGAGAAGCAGTCAATGGCTCGTGTCGATTTTTCATACTTCTTGGCCATCTTCCCTGGGCTTCGCACTCACCCTCTCCCTCTCTTCCCAACCGTTGAACTCATACGCCATAGTTCCGAGCCTGGACTCCCCACGACTTGGACGGGAAGACGCCCAGAACACGCCGCGGCCTGGAACGTGGATTGGTCTATACCCTCGATCTTAGCTAACAGGGCACTATCGCTGTGCCTGACTTGGCCTGGACCCGATTGACACTTTCCCATACGGCGTCGCAGCCACATCGCCTGGCTCCCGCTACCCTACCACATTGGCATCGACCCATCACTCATCCCTCGTCCCGTTCCTCCGCGTATCCTTGTCTCCAACCCCGGTGGGCATTACTTGAATCGATCCTATCCCATCCATCCATCAGGCATTGCTTCTTTTTTGGATACCCTATTTCTGGGACATCGACGGATCTGCTGGAGGACTTGATCACCACGAGGTTTGCCATTTATATTGATGCCCGGTAGTAAGAGGCTTCAAGTATAACCACATCGGCCCTTCCGTCTAAATCACTTGGACCTTCCTCTCATCCATAATTCAAATCAACATCAACATCAACATCAACCTCAAGCATCGTCGGCTTCCCATCCTCACTTGGATTCTCGGGACATGATCATCGTCACATCCGATCAACTATCTCTCTCATAAACATCGACGCTTCACATTCCGTTCACACCTGCCTCGATCACCATCGACAACCGCCAACATGGTGAAATCATTCACCCCCGAGCAGCTCCAAGCCATGGGCATTATAGAGCGAGTCTGCTCTGTTTTCTCTCTAATAGGATCCATCTTCGTCATCCTCACCTTCGCCTTATCCAAGGGCTTCCATAAGCCCATCAACCGACTCGTCTTTTATGCTTCCTTTGGCAACTTGATGGGGAACGTTGGCACCTTGATGTCAAGGTCGTATCTCTCATCTCTCGACTCCGTTGGCTGCCAGTTCCAGTCATTTCTTCTGCAAATGCAAGTCGCCCACTTCGTCAGTGTCTGATCGAGTTGCTAACATGGTCTTCAGGTTCCTACCAGCCGACGCCTTCTGGACGTTGGCCATGGCAATCAATGTTTACTTGACGTTTTATTTGAGGTTCGATGCCAGGCGGTTGAGGAAGATGGAGATCCCTTACTTGCTTGCATGCTATGGCATTCCAATGATTCCTGCCTTTGCCTACATCTTTATAAGGGATGCCGAGGGCCGACGTGTTTATGGCGACGCCATACTCTGGTGCTGGGTCTCTTCCAACTGGGATGTCCTGCGCATTGCCACCTTTTACGGGCCTGTCTGGTAATTGATCTTCACTCGCCGCTTAAGCAAACGAGACATGCTGACTTGGAGATAGGGTCGTCCTCGTCCTCACCTTCTTTATTTACATTCGTGCTGGGCGCACCATCTACCTCAAGCACAAGCAGCTGAACAACTTCAGTTCGACCAACGAAGATCCTGGCAGTACTGTCGACCCCATTTCAACGCTCAAGACCACCGAGGTCTCTGTGACTACAGAAGCGAGAGATGCATCCCTTCAACCCATGGATCGACGAGCAGCCGACGGAAATGGCTCCCACTCGAACGGAGCTTACTCTGTCTCCATCTCAGCCGATACAAGGGCGGGCAATGTTGGCGATGTCGGCATGCCTGCGCATGCGCAGAGTGCTCAAGCCACAAGCCGCAATGCGCAACGTCTAGCAAACCAAGCCAGGAGACGAAACCGCGAGCTGAACAGCGCTGCCTGGGCTTATACCAAGTGCGCCCTTCTCTTCTTCACAGCCATCCTGATTACGTGGATTCCTTCCAGTGCCAACCGAGTATACTCGGTCATTCATCCCAAGGAAGCTTCCACAGTCCTCGAATACATGAGCGCCTTTGTACTCCCACTTCAGGGTTTCTGGAACGCCGTCATTTATGCCGTAACATCGTGGAGTGCCTGCAAGACCTTCTTTAGCGACATCCGCCTTGGTCGAAGACCAGACGTCACAGAGCTCGTGGGAGGCATGACGCCGGCCGCTCAACAACAGCAGCAGCGACATAATCTCTCCCAATTCAGATCGCCTCAGCGATCAGGTAAGGCATATGAAACGGAGAGCATGACGGAGTTGGCCAATACCCCTACAAATTCGGATGATGAACACGATCGACCGCACCTCAACCATGTATAAAATTCTCAACATCAATATTTAATCAGGATATTACTTAATGTGGAGGACTGGGCTGAACGGCCGACTTGGACGCGTTACGGAGATGGATAC
>JAMYIC010000236.1:0-14197 GCA_024112705.1 Microcera coccophila | reverse complement strand
TCTGGTGCTCAAATCGACAGAAGGAAAGCGAGTTAGTTGCCTGAGCTCTATCGCCATGTCTGGGCTATAGTGCCAATTCTTACTTTCCCTTTTTGCTCAATATATCTGGCAAGCTAAGGTATCTTGTCCCAAGTGTTTCATTATATTGCACATGAGTTACAGTTGACTCAATGTGGCATCCTGTCCGACGCCCAAAATCAATAATCAGCAACTATGGTGCTTGAATGGCTCTGTTCTAGAGTGCGCCAGCAGTTGACTATTCAAGTGGAGTTTATCCATCTGTAACAGTCGACTGAACTCGAGCTGCTGCTTTTCCAGTCGCTTCCATTTCTCGGCGAGAGACGCCAGCTCATCCTCGTGAACTGGACTAGGTGCGATCTCGACGAATGTGGCATAACCTTGCTTGACCACTCCTTGCGCTCTTTCATGGATATCAAGCACAGAACCCCAAGAGTCATAAGGCACGTCCATCGCTTCCTCGCCGTCCAAGATGAAATTCGGCTTGATCTAAATATCAACTGGATGGCCGGTCTTTAAGGTGCGTCTCTCTCCGTCTTTGCTGGGCTATCAGCCTCAGTTTTTGCCACTGGTGATGATGGTCGAAGCTCTGTCTGAGCATGACGCCATGATCTAGGCCTCCCGTAGTTCATCCATCATCCGGTTAGGCAGATCGATCTCTATCGAAAGTTGATATGACCTTTTAGTAAGGCTATCAACCCACCCAAAAAAACAAAATATCAACCTGGTCAAATAGTCAAACTTGCATAGAGTTCGACCGTTGGGAGGCCAGGATTGATTCAGCATCTACAACTCTAGAGAAATACCTAGCAATCCCCAAATTAACTAATGAACAATACAATCGTGAGGTAGTAGGCTTGTACGTGAGCTGTAGTGGAGGAGGAGCCTCACCGGAACAATCCCAAAACATAAACCTTTTAGCCACATCAGTCGAGAAAAGGCTGGTAGCTCGTGCTCGTGTGACTGCGATGCCATGTTGCTCATAGCACATGAGTATTCCTGTGTGAAATCGTCAAGGAACTGCTTACTATTCTTGTCCGGCCACTGACTATGGCTACAAGGATAGCCACGCGCCCGAAGGAGAGGGGGGAAAACGGCACATCAAACGTACCAAAACCGCTCTCAAACACTACCAAGTCTAAAGCGAAAGTAGTGCGTGTTTGGTTGAAAGGAGCGTGTAATTTTTCATGATCCTCTCTGTCGAATGCCGCGTGAGTCTTTCCAGGCCACTCTTGCCTCAGGTCTCGTCGCGCATCAAAGCCTCACATTCTTTAAACCATAGGCACGGGTTGCATGCTCTTAACCTCAAGCTGAACAGCGTTGCTTTGGCATGTAGTAAAGAAAGCTTTACTCGCTAAAACGTTGACCTAGGGACACAGTTCAGCTCTACAACTCTCAAATTCTCTGATAATAATTCAGCTGTGCCGTTTTTCTTTTAGATGCGTGCCTCTTTACGAAGCAATCGCCTGCTCTAAAGGTCCATGACCCCTTGTTTTATCGCTACTGTGTCACCACAATCTCTTTCTGGGAGACGAAACATTGATGAGATGAAAGGAAATACTATTGCGTTTAGTGGTTGGGTCAAAGATTTCAAGTCTGTTGTTGATCATGATCATTGTTCACTGCATCTACGCCGATCCACAAGGATTACGCGAAGGATCATTTTGCTTCGTTACTCAAACCAATTGGTAGTAAATATATATGTGCATATACCACAAGAGGTATTCTGAGTCAAACTAAGTTGCTTCTTCTTTATGATTCTTGAGCACCTCGTAGTTGACCTGCTGTACATAACCTCCAGCGATAAAAGGACGACAAGAATGGGGTTCAAGAGGGCTGGAGTGAAGAGAGCGAGGCAAGTTGGCACGGCCCACAAAGTATCTGGACGTCGACACGGATAAAATGGAACTCGAGTGGGAATCAGCACTGTCAGTAGGGAACCTGGCACTTGCAGGCACCTTATTGGGATCTGACGGTAGCTTAAGCAGGTGAGCAGCGATATTGCACCTTTACTATCGAGCACCAACGTCTTTGAGCTCAGTCGATTCTCTGACGATTGTATAGTATTGAAAATGCTTTGAGAAAACTGTATACTAGACGAAATTAAAAACTCAGTGTCATCCTGACCAGAACGACCTTTGATAAAAAGGACGAGATATATAGATACATAGACCGGCAGTATCGGTTGCTCTGTACGCTTAATAGGGAATGCCGTTGGTGAGGAGTTGAAATTGATCATAGATACCGGTGCTGTAACTGCTGTAGCTTGTCTTGATGAGCCCCTTCATGAACTCCGCAGCCTCACGCTCGCTCCGCTCCAAAACGAAACGCTCACGGAAGTGTTTCACACTTTCCGGCTTGAAGCAAGGTAGACCGCTGTCCATCATCAACCATACAATCTGGCTGAGTTTCTCACAGTATTGTCTGCTAGCAAGGAATGCCTTGACGCAGAGCTCTTCAAAGCACTTGAAGCTCTGGTGGTCGGTAGAGCCGCCCATAACCGAGAGCATCTCAGTAGTAAGTTTGAATGGTGCTCGCTCGAACTTTATGCCGCCGGGGGCAATATCGAAGCAGAACCCAAAATCAATGTGAAGGATGTGACCGGCGTCGTCAATCATAATATTACCGTTGTGACGATCCTTGAACTGAAGAAGGAAAGAGATGACGGAATAGGCGGCCATCGATTTGACAAAGTTATTGCGGGCTCGTTGGAAACGCAACGAGTTCTCGTTGCCGTACTTGGAGATGAAGTAGTCGTAAAGACCGTTGACGGCCTCGCGACCCAGCATATCTCGTGAAATAGAGTTGGGAAGGACGTCAATGACACCACAGCCAGGGGCGGTTGCAGTAACACGGTAAGGGAAGACGTAAACATCGAGGCCGACATCATGGAAGATTCCTCGGAATGCAGCAATCATCTGCAGAGCCAGGACATCCTGTCTGCAATCATCTCCAACCTTGAAGATAGCAGACTGCCAAACCTCGACCGTCTGCTCACGATGCTCGTGGCCCGTGTTGCTGGCTTCGTCTATCATCTCGTCGACCTCCTCAGAATTGCCCTTGTTCTTCTGAATGCGGAAGGTCGCCATGTAAGGAGCCTTCGCGTGACTCTGCAAAGGCTTGCCAGACTTACGGTCGATGCCGATGACAACACCGTCAGGGTTACTGGGTAGGTAGACGCCCACCTCGACCTTGATCTTACGTAGCTCCTCCTCGATCTTTTGCTTCTTCTCGGGCTTGGATCGCTTGATGAATGGTTTCAGCTTACCAGAAATACCAGTAACTTCATCAAAGAAGGAGAACTCCCGCTCGTAAAACTCGCGATCTAGGGGAGCAAAAGCGTTGACCATCTTGCCCATGACTTTATCAAGAGTGGGCTTGATCTCATCGGGAATCTGAGCATCGTCGTCTTTGTATGAGTTCGCTTTCATGTTCCAGATAATTTGATGCGCGAACAGTTGAGAGAACTGAGCGGTCTCGAGGATATACCGCTCCACGTATCCAAGTACATCAAATCTCAGAGTCTGTACAATTTGCGGAACGTAGAAGAAGGTAATGTCGGCTGAATGGCTCTCAAGCGCACGCATAGCATACTGAATGACGAAAGGGTGATCCTGGTACGCAGGCAAGAACATCGTTACAGCAGTGACGGGATTTACAGGTTCCCAGAATAGGAGATACTATATCTGTTAGCACTAGGCGAGGTGGGTTGCAAGAGATGGTGCGTACTTTGAGCTGTTGCATGCTGATATCCTCGGGGAGGTGACCTCCGAACATGAGAGATAAGGCTTCAGGCTCAGAAACAGCCTTCTCTGGCATGGTGAGAAGGAGGAAGCGGATATCGCGATGAAGACGAGGGAAAGGGAACCGGGTCGCCAATTCAATGGCGATACCAGCATCCTGCCACCAGGCAGTTCGAACCAGAGGAAGCAAAGCATTCTCCGTGGCCGATTTGTTACTGTTGTGAACTGGGAGGTGGTTAGCAGGGCCATTCAAGGGGTTGACCCATACGGCCAGCCGGGCTTGCTCGTTCTCCAACAACAGGAGAAACAGCTGTTCCTTGGCCTGGAGCGACTTAACGTTGCCGACAGTGTGGGCCCCAATAAAAGAAACGACCTTAAGCGCGGCGATGACATCCGAAAGGAGCCGAATCTCAGTTTTGAGCTGCAGGCTGTTACTTCCAAACGACCATCTTGGTGAGTATTTAAACCAGCTAAGACCTGCTGACAAAATTTTCTCTTTAAGTCTCCACTGGGCAGCCGGTTTGATTGTGGTGCTGGTCCGAAGGACTCGTAGGCCGAATAAGATGATCTGGAACCGGATTTCTCTTGCCATTGGGTGGGAGGTGGATTGCCTGATAGCATCAAGCGTCAGGTCGAGCATGCGTAGGAAAACTCGTTGTGTATCGGGACTACCGTGTCTGGTAGCATTAAAATGGCTGTTGAAAAACTGAAGCAGTCGAGTGTGAGGAGATAGAATATCGTGCACAAGCTGCTTCTTCTTCGCCAATGCCTCTAGCTCACTGGGTGCGAACTCCTCTCTTAGGAAGAAGGGGTCGACATGGGACAGTGCTGGGCTAAAGAGTCCAACCTTTCTGCCTGGGGTGAACTCCCACTGCTGAGCAATCTCGTTGAGAAGCTTGGATTCTAACCGCGGGTTCTCGTTTATCACGCCCAACCACAACGAAACCCCGAGTTTAATGGACTGCTTCGTGAAGAGCGCAAATGGAATGCTGACGAGATAATGGGCGATGGCATTGTCATCTGTCTCACTACGGCAGAGCAATGCGGCCGCCCTTCGTAAAATGTCTCGAACCTCGGCAATAGAAGCGTTCTTCTTGCTGAGGATTCTGGCTTCGATATGAGCCAGAGCTGTTGTGGCATTAGCACTCTCTTTGATAGAAGACTGCACAAATGACATGCGGCGGTTGTGATTCATAAAATTTATCAACTCAGTACCGCGGTCCGGTAGTGTCTCCCCATATCGATACTCTTGTCGAGTCGTGTATTGCGCCACGAAGTCAGACCCAGTATCGATTCCAGTTTCGCCGATTTTGCCCAGAGACTGCAGGCGGTTATCGGTGGAGGGTATCGTGAATCCCAAATCTAACGCAAATGATCTTCCCAAGGAAATATGACCATAGGCTCCCTCATCGTCAAACTCGGAGAGATAAGTCTGCAGGAGACCCTTGATATCCAAGGGAGCGAGGTTGATGGCAGCGTTGACCCAGACTTTAGCCCTTCTTTGGAGAATGTTCACTGTCCATTTTCGGAAATCGTAGTCATCTGAAAGTTGAACCGTGACCTGTCCAAGATTGGACGTAAAGGTTGACCGAGGATCGTAGAGGTCAGTCTCGGCTTCCAGACAGCTCGACCACATCAGGGACAAGAGCTCTAATAATGCAAAAAGTGAAGATCTGTGACAAAGTGCTGACGGCACATCGCGTAGGATTCGGTCTGCGCAGGCAAATGCAGCTTGTTGCACTCTTTCGATGCGATGGCAGCAGATGCAAAAGATAGAAGCGAGCTGCGTGGCGACATACTGGGCGTAAAAGGTTGGGTCCATCCCTGCTTGAGTTTTGCGGATGTATTTCTCGACCACTGCAGCAGCAACACCTTCCATAGTACTGCTCACCTCGGTCTTCTGCATGCTTGGTTCCAAGAAGTAGGAGAGAACTTTGGTGCAGTCTCCTGCTTCCGCTCGTAAACTTTCCATGATATAAGCAGCCTGAATGAACATGGTTTTACGATAACTGAGACCCTTGATGTCAGACGCCTTTGAGGGAATAAGATCAATCAATATCTTCTTCTGCGCAGACTCTCGCTCATTGCTGTTCCCACGTCGCAGCACCGTATTCAGCTCAATATCACTTTCCACTTGTTCCCCGCGCTGCTCTGCGACTAGAGGCGGGGAATGTATGGCGATAATGCGCAGTTCGTCCATGTATTGTCTGCCACGGTCCGTGTTGGGAGTGAAACCATGAACCACAATGTTGAACCAAGCATCCCGAAGAAGCGAGTAAGACTCATCATTAGCAATGGGCGCTGCCGCAAGATCGTTGCTGGACATGAAAATGGCTAGAGGATGCAAGAGCTCAGCAATCTCTCGAGCAGCTAATTGAACATCGGACTCTTTGGTATGTCCAGACGAATGGGCATCTCCTAAGCCAATGATACTATCCACCAGATGCTCCCAGTAGATATCGAAAAGCGCTGATTCTCGACGAAGGCTTGTGGAAATGAGAGTTCGAGCTTTCATAACCTACAAGCATATTAGTATCAGTCATCGTTGGTAACAGGACTGGATTGATCACTCACAGCTTCCAAGAGAAATGGTTTGTTTTCGATAACTCCGAGATGACATAGCCTTGTGAACATCTTGAGCAAGGACCGAAACTCGAGCTGTCCACCATTAAGGGCCAAGGTAGCTGCTCCGGTGATGATTCGGGCATCTACACCAGTGTTTACTTTTTCAAGCTTCTGCAGCAGCATCGACTGGGCCAAGGCAGTGATTTTCTCGTCCTTGCAAGCTATGGCAACACCGCAGATCGTTTGGACCACATTTCCATACACGACTGCACTGTCTTCTTCACCGTACATCCCCAGGGTGATGGAACTTCCCCCAGTCGAATGACGACCGACATAAATAGAATTCAATCCAGATTCGCCACCGGCACTGCCATTAGTCTGACCATTGGCAAATGCCTGTTCAGACCCAGGGCTTAGCACGTTACCCAACGTGTAAAGGGTGCTAATTACAGCGTCCTTGGAGAGCAATTTAAGGACGTAAGCCAGGCACTTCGAGGCAACATGAACAGTATCTGCACATGGCGAATTTTGAACAATGAACCGCGGTAGAACACGGCTTATGTTCGCTGAGAAGGCAGGTGAGATTTGGCAAATCAGAGCTAAAGACCGCAGGACCACAGATGCCAATGTGTCATCAGCCATCTGAACGGGGTCATCCAAGGACTCTTGTAGCCAGGTCATAAGAAGGTCCGCATCCGCCGCATCCTCGTTGATTATGGAGCAGTTCAAAAAAGATACCAAAGCTGCGGACTTTACTGCGTAAGCCAAGCTTTGTTGATCGGGTGAACCCATCTTGGTGAAGTCAGCAGCGGCCTCTAGATAATTCATTTGCTCAATCGCCAAGCTTGTGTAAGCTTCGATGGCTCGAAAATCGCTATCATGACCCCGCGCGACTTGTCGTAGTTCACCACCCCTGGCCATGAGAAGATCTAAGACGTGGGACTCTCGAAGGGAGCGAACATCCTCCACCATTAAGGAGGTACTCGCAACCACGAGCCGCATAAAGCTTCGATACAGAAGCATGGCACCCAGCGGACGGCCGGAAGAAGCATAATGTCGCAAGTATCGCTTCCACTCCTTAACTTCTCGATCTTGACTGTGGCAATTTCGAATTGTTGAAAGTGCAGTCTCCACGACGACTAAGAAGGGTTCTGATAACAGCTTCCTAACCCTCTGTATCAAAGCCAGTCTACCGCCAGCCTTCCAAAAGTCGGTCTGAGCTGCTGCTGCATCCAAAAACCCAAGCAAAGCAACAGCGATTGTCGCAGTTCGAACCGCGTCCTCAAGACGAGGGTTTTCGGGGTCTCCACCTTGAGGAGAGACAATGCTCTCAGTGGTCCGCTTGCAGGAGTTGATGAAGGACCATATCTTTTCGGCAACAGTATCCTGAAGTTCGTCGTAGTTTATTCCCAAGGATAGTAGCGCGCCGGTAACGTGAAAGGCCAATGCTTCGGTCGGGGATGGATCAATCTTTCGGAAGAATGGCGATGCGACGAAGACTTGAACATGCGCTTCGAGAATATAAGGCACAAGCTGATAAGAGAGCCTCTGAGCACTCTGGCTGGACTTGATATTAGGCGCAGTTTTGCACAACGCAAGCAAAACCTCGAATTCGCCAATGGACTAGAAGTAATACAGTGAGCTTCTTTAACAGGCTATTAAAATGTCTATTCGGGAGGACGAACCATGGGAACCCGCCCCAGAGAGCCGGTAGATTTTGATTGATATCCATTAGGATGATCTTTTCCCCTTGTACCAGCGTGGCAAGCCCTACAAAGCCGGTCGAGATCGGATCGATCGAATGAAGTCGTGGATGTCCTCGCCGATAGCGAAGCAATCTTTTGCAGCGCCTTGGAGCGAATATCGTGTACCATGTTGAAATCAACGGTAAGCCGCTGTCAAAACAAGCGACAGAACAGACTAGTAACTAAAGCTCCGATGGAGCGATGCCGATTAGTTCATCCTTGAATTGACATATGGTTGCGAGCGAGGCGACGACTGTGTTGTTCAAGGAGACAACCCCCCCTGTCCTTGAGCTTAGTCATCCAAGCTACCCCGGAACGTCACGCAAGGCTGCCGCAAGCTTGACGCGTGCGCTTTGGCAACCTCAGCTCTATCGACAAGGCAACTCCATCTTCAGCACAACAACGTATTCCGCCTGCATCACCATCACCACATTTTCAACCAAATATCCTCTGTCGAATTCCATCGACTCCCGTATTGAGCATCAGAATGGCTGCCATGTTCAGCCAGAACCCCCTCATGAACGGGCCAAACTACTCGTTCTCCGATGCTCCCAGAACCAATGATGGCGAGCTTCGAGAGCATCGATTCAATCCGTATGTGGCTTTCTTTTCAACCTAGACCCGAGATCCTAAACTTTGCGTAGCTATACCGACAACGGCGGCTCTACCCTTGCTATCTCAGGCGCCGACTTCACGATAATGGCTGGCGACACCCGCCACACCAGCGGTTACAGCATCAACTCCCGAATGGCACCCAAAGTCTTCAAGATTGGCGGCACCACCGCTTCGCAGGACGACGCGACGATAGTTCTATCGGTCTGCGGCTTCGCTGCCGATGGAGAAGCTCTTCGTGATCATCTGGACACCGTGTGCAAGATCTACCGCTATCGCCATGGCAAGCCTATGACCGTCAACGCCTGCGCCAAGCGCTTATCAACAATCCTGTACCAGAAGCGGTTCTTTCCATACTACTCGCATGCGATGCTAGGTGGCTTGGACGAGGAAGGAAAAGGTGCTGTTTACTCATACGACCCCGTGGGGAGCTACGAACGAGAGCAATGCCGTGCAGGCGGTGCAGCGGGCAGTCTGATCATGCCGTTCTTAGACAACCAAGTCAACTTCAAGAACCAATACATTCCGGGCAGTGGAGAGGGCCACCAACTGAGGGAGCGAGAGCGACGACCCCTGACACGGCCAGAGGTTGAGACGATAATCAAGGATGCATTTGATGGTGCGGTGGAGCGTCATATCGAGGTGGGTGATAGTCTCCAGATGTTGATTATCACCAAGAATGGAATTGAGGAGATGTTCTTGCCCTTGAAAAAGGACTAGATGAGGAGATGGGGTAGACATTGATGTACAACAGTGCTCCTGTAGAGAACCAGGAGATGGACTCGCTTTCCAATAAAGCCCCATAACGTACTCCATACGGCACGCTACGCCTTATCAATCGTGGAGACCGATTTCCTCAGCACTCTTTGGCCAAACGCAAAGTTGGGCTGCATCATCGACACCTCGTTGTAGACTCAACAAAGTCGAAAGGCAACCGCAACTATGAAACTCGAAATACTGAAACCGCAACGATGTTCAGCCATGTGGAACTCTCAAATTTTTGTGATAATTTGTCACTGCCAACTACATGCTATCAAGACTAGTAAAGTATCTCTCAAGCGATGAGACTTGCTGCCTCATTCGAACGTTTAGTCTTTGACAAATTCTCGGCTTACTACTCAAAATGCGCATAGGCCTACTAAAAGCTTTCGTATATTGTCTACTGAACCTTTCTTGACCTCTGCATCGGTCGAGACAAGGGACGTAGGGGCTGAGGCTCAATAAACGAAGGAGATCCAATAAACGAGAGCGAGCCTTGTTCAAGCAACCAAATCACTAATAATGGCTGGTTACTTTACCCAGGCGACGTGGGTAAGTGCAGAAGGCTTGTGCTTAACGAACAAGCCCGTCACTCTTCAACCCCTGGTAAGCCGAGGGGAGAAGACACGACGATCCGATAACTCAGAGATTTTCTGGGCTGATGGCACATAAAGCGCCAGCTCGTGATTTTGCCTGCCACCATTGCCGCTTTAAGACACGCATCATCATTTGTGCAAGTAGAAGTCCTAGCTTAAAGCATTGATTGGCGGAAGAGATCAAGCCTCGTGTTTAGGTTAGAGATGGCGGTAGCGGTCGTACTGACGGCTAGAGTAACCCCTTTTTGACCCTTGAACCAACAAATTCTTCGCTTTCTGTTCTTCAAAGAAGGCTCGTGGGAATCTGCCGGAATGGACTCTTCAAGTTCTACACATGATTCGATCAGTCAAGTTTGGTGCATTAATGGACTTGTGGATATCATAGGCTTAGCAGGGAGAACACTCGAAACACGACTCCCGGCCCCCTCACGATGATGAAGCCAATGAAAATAGATTCCCCCATCTGCTCAACGGAAAAAGTGTATCCCGGCCGGTTTTGTAATAAGGCTGTCTACCGCTTCAACGCAAGATCCCAAGCTCGGACTTGAGAACGGTAATATCTCCGTTTGGCCACCTTCTCAACTCACCACCCTTGTGATGGCGTCGGAAATCGATCTTCCCGGTTGTTGGCTGTTCGGATGGGATGCCTGTGGTGCGAGGTTGGAACTTCCGGGTGGGCAGTTGCTCAACGTTTCAGCAGTAGTGGCAAAAGGGACGTTGCCAATGAACTCATCCAGATAGGCGCGACAGAACTATGAATTCGGGTTCGGAGCCGTTCGTTTCAAGGATGTTGAAGAACAACGGCAGACATACCCAAGCTATCCTAGCCCAACGCGGCGGTTTCCATTTATGTCGATAGGCAAGGAATGGTATCCGAGTACGACAGCACCCGCTCTCGTGCACGCCGAACCGAAAATACCGGCTCGCCACTTGGAGGAAAAGAGGGATGAGGAGGCGTATTCGTCGGTTTGAGCAAGGGAAGACCTCGTTGATTGAGACTACAATATTTAGATGCTGCAGCATGGGCTGACTAGCCCTAGCCAATCATGTCTCAATATCGGAAACCATCAACCCCAGTTTCGGTCGGCCAGTAATTCATTGTGGCTTAGGTTCAAGACATGACACCGACCGTTGATGAGCATCGCCTGGTCTTTGTCGAATGAGCTCTCGAGAATGCTCTGTCAAGGCCCACTAGAACGGTACAGTACTGAGGCGCGGATCTTGCACAACTTGAGCCATGTTGCATGTGGCTGGTGAGAATTTCGCCGAATTCCCCTTCGCATTGGCCGCAAGGGTTTATCCAGCTGGTCCAGGGTCTCGAAGCCAACGAAATCGGCTGAGGCCTCGAAACCGCGCAAGATCTCTACCGTTTTAAGCCAAACAGCGGTCCAGGCACTGTAAACTAGCAATTAGAGCACGCTCGGTTGCGGCGCGACCGACCACATCTGGCCTTGACTGGGGCTCTGTTCGCCTACAGTGCACATGCATAGTTCGTCGTCGGTTAAGAAGCTCTTCACCGTCAGATTTGCCACCCAAAAGTTATCAAACTGTTGGTGGGGCCATTTTCAACAGAGGTGGAATGCCGATTTGTTAACTCAGGAAATCCTGGCCGATGCCGATATTGCGATATCGCCAATGGGATCGGTGAGGTGAACAAACGATTTTGCAGTGGACGACATGCCCAGCCGGGGCGTACTCGAGAGGTATCGCCACAATGGGGCGTCAGCCCATCCCGGCGGAGTCATCCATCCAAATGTCACAGTTGAGAGGAACATTGCATGGGTGACTCGGTGGCTATGGTTCTATGACGATTCCTCAAGACTTGGCCTGGAGAATTTGATCTTTCAGGCCATCGTTGGCCTAACAGGGCTTGCCTTGAGGCTGACGCCATGATGATCCTAAGGCTGGATATCCCTACAAGCCACAAAGACCCTTAGGGCGACCGTTTGCATTGCGTGTGCGTGCCGTTTGCACTGCGTCAGCTTGAGAAGTGTCCATTAGGTTGACGTTATGTCGTCATTGGCGGACTGGTAGACGGTCGTGACGGCGATTAAAACGGTGAGGATCGGCGGTCATGGTCTGGAACCTGGTCTGAAGTGGCAAAGGCACCAATCAAGTCTGCGTTGGTACGCTATCGATGTGCCCAGATGTCTAATCTCAGGGACAGGGCCGCACCATGATGACAGCCTACTTCGCACGACAAGATTTAGACCAATCTCGGATGAAGTGAGTGCCGTTACTCTACCAACTTTTGGCATTCTTTCCGGGAGAACTGGGCATTTTATCTAAGCGGCAAGTTCTATTCACGAGTATTTTTGTTATGAGAGCCGGAGCTTTTATTCCGAGTCGAAATGCGAAGACCAGCCGAACTCAAGCTCTTGATTGGTGATAACA
Source organism: Microcera coccophila (assembly GCA_024112705.1). NCBI lineage: Eukaryota > Fungi > Ascomycota > Sordariomycetes > Hypocreales > Nectriaceae > Microcera > Microcera coccophila. Next base: position 1,765 of record JAMYIC010000236.1, on the reverse strand, counting down.
TGACTTAAGGGTCATTTCCAGGGTCCAAGGGTCCCTCAACTGCACATGCCGATATGATATGCCTAATCCGTAAATAGCAGACTCAGGGCAGGGGTCCGGTGATCGGCTGAGATTTCATGCGGCCTGTCGACAGCAGTTATGAAGAGATGACCCGCAGCGCTGTCGTCCAGGGAAGAGACGTGATTGGGGAACCATTACCTGGTGTTCGGTGTCAAATCTGCCATACGGGAAAGCGAGCGGATGCGGTTGGATAAGAACCGTGGAATCGACAAATCCCATGCTCGACTAAACCACAGTTCAACTGACAACCAGTCGATCTTCTCGAAGCTGTGCTTGTCCAATGAGGTATTAGTGTTTCGGGAGGCTTGAAGCCCGGACATGTTAGCTAGACCGTGATGGTGGGGGTTGTGGGCGAGAAACGGGATTGATCGACAAGATTGACGAAAAGCCGCCCTAGGCCTTGAGCCAAGGGTTCATCGTCGGCTCCGAGGGTTGGTGCGGCATGATGCTAGCATCACTCTGCCCATGGAGGCGACGAAGCCCGATAAACCCTGACGAAGCTTTTGGGCCCAAGGATGTCGATCCCCGGCAGCACCGTGAGCGAGGCGCGGTCGGCTTCGCTGAACAGAGTTCGGCCTCCGTACACAGATAAAATCAGAAAGGGGCCTGAACGCCATGAACGATGACCAGGCCGCTGGACTGGGGTCGACGTTTTGGACCGGCCTAGACCAGCAGAGGTGCCTTCCAAGTGGGCTAACGTACTACCGCCACACCGACATAGGTATGGGGCTGCTTTGCGTCGATATCGTGACCATAATCTTCGTGCCCGTCACAAACCTGAGCAGCATGCAAGCCCGCAGCCTGGCAACTCGTCAGAGTCTATACATAGCAAATTGACTTTGGGCCCTGGCGTTTCTCGAGTGTCGATCAGATCTCAGGGACGCTCCAATCCTCCACTGCCGCGGGTGCTCCCTGCGTCACTCACACCCCTGCCTGAAAATGTCGTCTCGGAGGTGTAAAGTGGCGACGGATACTTCCATGCTGTCCTCCCACTCCGTACCGACCCAGTGGCTCCGGCCGGATGAAGCTAATACCTGTAGCCGGGCTATGGGACGGGAGCCGCGGTTGGTTCGGGGGAAATAATCTGGTGGTAGCGTCGAAATTACTACAGCGCTCCAGAGACGTGGGCAAGAGAGGGTTCGTACCGTAGGGAGGCATTGGCGTGCCCTGGGATGGTGACGGACCTGATAAGTAAGAAGGTATTAGTAGAGGACAGAGATTTAAGAAGAGGTCAAGGCGAAGTCACTGTCCAGTTACTTTCCAGTCTTCTTGGGTAAGGAAACCCCGACTGCAGCTGTTTCCTCGGAAGGCACCACCGCTTACAGGAATCTATGCATGTACTTCCAAAGTCTATACTACCTTGCCAAATATGCAATGTATCCACCAAAGCGTTAAATACTGGCGTTCAAGCCTCAGCGCGTTGAAGCTTTTTGGGGGGCCCTTCGTTTCTTTCTCTGGTTGCTTCTCTCTTTCTCTCTCTTTTTTTTCTTTTTTTTTATATCCCTGGGGGAGCTGTAATTCATCCCTCACGTCAAGCGACCAGGGCCAGGTGAATTGCGGAGAGCCAGCTCGTAGGTTTAATAAATGTCCATGGGTAGGTAGTAGGATGGCGAGATGGGAGAGGTGTGTGGAAAGCAAGGGGACGTCAGAACCATCCTAACAGGTTTACGGTACCAGTGGAGACCATCCAACCAAAGTAAGGTGG
>JAMYIC010002326.1:0-15021 GCA_024112705.1 Microcera coccophila | reverse complement strand
GTTGATCGCTTCAATGATGTATGCACGGCATTTGCTCTGGACTGCAAGTATTTGTCATAGCCGATTTGAACTTAGCTGTTACCCAAATATTGGGTTCATCGACTTCGAGACCAGCATATCTTCCATGGGGCGCTGGCCATGAACGGGTTTTCCGAGTACTCTAATGCAGATAAGGGTATCTGGGAGCCCCAAACCATAAATTCTTAAACCTGCTAACGCTGGTGTGCACCTGAAACGGATCGAATTCAAAATGGGGCAGGTGATATTTGTTCTTGCCACAAGCTCCCAGATGACCAGGCCTCTGGCGAAACATTTTGGCCAAGTAGTGACTGAATTTTCGTGTCCCTAAGCCTCTCTGAACACGATTCTCACTGCGTGGTTGGAAGCATGATTCCACGAGTACCTTCGATGATCGTGGCACCGGCAGACCTACGACGCTGTACCTTCGGTGAACTATTGTGTCAGAGGGGGGGGGTTGTTTGTACTTAGCTCGAGACCTTCTTGAGAGATATATGACACGGACATCCACCAGTTTCCGATACTAGTTTTCTTCCCCCATGCTCCAGAGGCCGCGCTGGAAACATCGAAGTTTCCCGATATTCTTGCCCTATTCTTCTACTTACGCATACCACTTTTCGTTTCTCTGTTGCTGGTCCATGTGACAGGTCAAGAAGATAGCCCCAGATATGTTCTCTCGGAGGGTTCTGTTCGATATAGACGAGTGAGTCTGCGGAGCGGGGATCCTCTAACCAACTGACGCCGTCCAGAATGCGTAAGAGACGGGAGCTCATTGACTTTGAGTTCATCTGTGACAATCGACGTATACCCGCCCATATGATCGTTGTCTGCGCCCACTCAAGTATGCTTCGAAATTTCTGTAAAGAACAGTCAGGGGTACGGTGAGTGTTTTCTATTCGCAAAAACATGGGTAAACTAAGCAATCGCAGGGCAGGTCAACGGTTGTCTACTGCACCACTGGAGAGTCCGCCAGCTTAGTGGAAAGCATGGTGACTTTCATGTACACCGGAAACTATCCTCTTCAAGAGCCCACTTGCGAAGCATCAGCCGCTCAATACCACGCCAGAGTATTTGCGTTGGCTGCACAGTTCCAAATCGAGGGACTCAAGTACTTCGCAGCGCATCGCTACAAGTGGTCGCTCTATCGCCTGGACGCGCTCGACTTCCTGCGCATCATACCTGACGTCTATATCCAAACCCCGAACTATGAGACGACACTACGGGAAGAGGCTGTGAAGGTGGCAATTGAAGTCCTCCCTGGAGCGCTCGGCACACCAGAAGTGAAGCGTGCATATGCCATAACTACAATACAAGCTCCTGAATTTATGGATGACTTCCACGATGCACTGTCACAAGCAGAAAGCTAGGGAGTCGTCAGTCCATTTATCTATTTCACTTCCTTGTCGCTTTACTTGTAAGGCTTGCAAGATCTTGCGAGGCGTTTTGCAGATCATACTGAGATAACTTGCCGGACACATCTACGCTACGGATGGCGAACAAGACGCAAAGCATAATTTCGTCTGCCGGCTGCTGACTGCACCCTGAAGCAGAGATGTAGCCGGAGCCAATAATCCGCAGGTATTCTAGCGCTGTGAATATCCGAAGCGTTTCCTTTGAAACCGTGTATGAACCGAGCCGGCATACACGGAATTACAATTATTAAAGCGACAGTGGAGCTGGCGCTCGATGGTCGGAGGCAGTAACGGTGATCCTTGTGATAGCTCTCTGATGACCGATGCATAGCAGCCTCACGAAGGAGTGGCTCAAATACGTGGTCTTAGATTTGCCCAACTTGGCTACATCGCGATGTATCGCACGCTGCGTGAGATGAAGCCTCCTGCATACTGGTATGGCACACGTATATCGGCGTTCGCTCCGCTACGATGCCTTGTCGAGACCGACCCAAACCGGATTAGTCGTCTCGCCGCGTTGAGATCAAGTATGAACCCACGTATTCGTTGGATCTTGCCAACGGTGTACTCAGTCAAAGTGGACGCACGACCCAGGCCGAGTTGGGGACTGTCATACATCTTTCCGCTCAGACGGGCATGTTGTAAGATGGGAAAGGGGAATGATATTAGAGCAATGTCGGTCGTTACATTGCACACACCCATGGTGACCAGGTTCGCGGTGGCCTCGTGACAATAGGTGACTGCTTTTGTTGGCAGAAGCAAGGACGATCAGGATGACATCAAGTTTCTATTGTACAAAATTCTTCAGATCCCAGACGCCAGGTCCTACGGTGGTTGATACTCGTTTTGAGAGTAGACGACTCACACCAAAGAGGGTGATAAACAGTAAGAGTCGCCAAACTACCAAATAGATGACTAGTAAATTTTAGTTAAGTTACTGAAAATAAAACACTTATTCCACCATCTTAAACTACTCTCTCTAGTTAAACACTGTGTTATAATACTCAGCAAAGGATAACCGTCTCCCATGTTGGAGCGCAAAACTTCCACATATGTGCACGAATGTAGCCAACCCCCCTGCGACGAGCGACTAGCGGCCTAGGCCCCCGGGCCCTCCCTCTCGACCAGCATCACATGGAGCCGCCACTGATCAAAGTCGAACGAAGGCCAAGCGGCCTCCCGTTTCCGAGCACTGTAGTCAGCCAGAGCACCGCATATAACGGCCATGTCATGTTCCTTGTTGACGAGAGTCTGAGCGCTGTCGCTCTGTGAGAATGTGCTTTTTATGATCCCGATAGGCCTTCCTTCACAATCCAAGATCTCCAGATCTTTTTCAGTCCCACCTTGCCTCATGTTTTGCGACTGGATTGAATGTCGGCGTAGTCTCAGCTTTGCAACCGTGGTGTTGAACAACAGAGAGCCTGGTAAACTAGAAGCCGCCTTGCAAGCTTCGGGTTGTAAAACTAGGTGCTCGAGAGTTTGCCATGGATTGTGAGGACACTCCTTCCAGGTAAGGTTGTTTCTCGCACTTCCAGGCATGTGCTTTGTGCTAATCTCGGTGATTTCAGGGACTGTCTCTTTAAATCTGAATGCCTTAAGAGGGGAATTCTTTATCGACCCACCATTCTTGAACTTCGAGTTTGCCGAGTCCCTTATGGGGGATCTTGGTAGTGGAAAATTACCAGGCTGACGACACGGAGCGAATCTTGCCTACGATCTGCGAGCCATTTGTAGTCCACTGGTTTCGGAGAACTAGCCCAACTCCAGCTTGGTATGGCGGGTTCAATTGCCCTCAATTCCGTGTTATCCGAGATGTTCCACATCAATGCCTGATGAAGGAACTTTTCCGGGAGACCGAAAATGAAGGCGGATCCGAGGACCTCGCTCAGACTGTTGTCAATGCCGGAAAATGCAGGAAGGATGTCAGATCCAGACGAGAGCTGTCGTGAAGTGTAGTTCGCGATCCAGTCCAGGTAATCTAGAATGGAAGTGTTGTCGGTGATATGGTAGTTGATTTCCCTGCCGTACTTTGGCCATCTGCAAATCCAGGAATTTCTTCGAATTCCGTCTCCGGTCCTCTATCCTCCGGAGCTGAGAGTGATGAGAACGTGTTTCGGTGCGGAGGATAATACGTGAGCTCCTCGCTTGCATGTCCCAGACAGCACTCGTACAAAGCTTGATGTTCCGTGATGTAGAGACGACGAGTCGATAACAATCGCTCTTGAAAGGTCCATCCTCTCCTATCCCAGAAAGAGGCATCAGCCATACCTAACCCTTGTTGTCCTTTGAGTCCCCTGAGTTCGATGTCAAGCGCGCGTTCCGGTTTGTAAATCGATGGCTCCCTCGGCCGGCCGACGAGTCCTGGAAGTCCACGTCCCTCTCGGTCGTTGAGGGCTGCGATAATGGTGAAGCTTGCCGACCGGTGTATCTTATCCATGCCGCGGATCTGACTATGCTTTGAATTGGGATCGTCTTGAATGATGCAGAATCGATCGATCCAAAGGTATGTCTCCCCAAGCTGCTTACATAGCAACATCGCATCCGTGATAATAGGCGGTAGTGCAACATTCTCGAGACCATTTGGCTGCTCCAGCACATCACGGTTCTTTTCTTCAAGCTGAATGCGCTCAGATTCCTTTTCTGTCGGCCACATGTAGCTCAAAGCTACGTAGGTCACTGTAGACGATGGTTCCACTACGTTCATAGTCTTCAGATTGATCACTCGAAACCCCCGGGGCAGGTCAGCTGTCATACTATTAGTGAGTTCATGACGAGACTCCAAGAATACTAACTGATCTTCGTCTGGATACTGCGTTTGCACTCGACCCCGTGAAGTTTGGTGCAACCCAGAATCCACTTCTTCACCAACATAGTGTCAAACAGAGGAATTTCCCAAGGCTCTACACTCTCCAGGTGATGGTTGATCTTGGTCGTGGAGTAACGCAGACAGAGCTGAGGCGTCATGCTGAAATGCACGCGCTCGGCCTCGTCCTTCGTAGGCACCGTCGGGAATTCTGAGTCAACCCTGACATGCAAGCTCATAAGCAGCCGAACGACATTCTCCCTGAAATCCGACGAGTCTATACGATGTTGAGCTGCGACTTTGGGATCTCCCGTGTCATAATCAAGAAAAAATGGGCCATCATTGCGAACGCGTATCCGCGAGATTATTGTAGTGCCTGTTGACTGGAGCCGAGTGCTGACTGCCGTGGCTACAGCTCTGCATATTATGCACTGGTTATTGCCTAGAATCTCGCCCAAAGTCACGAAGTCGTCAGGGTTGTATTCCCACCAGTCCTTGTACGCTTCGACGTCGTTCCCAGACCTGGCATTTTTCGCAGAGGCTAATGTTTTTCATGCTGACCTATAGCTGCCGTGCGATCCAGGAATTTGGTGCCTTCGTCCGCTTGCCTAGATATCCCTTAGCTGTTCCTACGAAGTTGAAAATAGAGTCGCGGTGATGAGTAGAGTTTGAGAAACCGAGTCCTGAGGGAAGGTTCTTGGGTTGTCACGCACCATGCCGGGGGCTGTGCGGGGTGGAATGCTGACTGCATTCCAGTAATAAAAATAACCCAATCAACAAGCTGAGCTTATCCCAGTGCAAGGTGGTAACCCTAGCACGGCAAGGGCCAGATGTCGGGAGCCCCAGCAGCGTCATGATGGTCTATGGCCGACGTCGGGGCAGCAGATAAGCATGTTTTGTTGGAAACAAAGGAAAATGTACATTACGATTGTTGAGGCGAGGCGAGGAGAGTTGAGCAGATATTCAAACAAGGCTGGTGAGTGACCAGCCCGTACTTGGTCCGCTCGCCCCCGGGCCACAGATGGCGGCGATGACGAGGCTGTGAGCGAGCTTGAGGTGCCCGATATCGAACCGAGATGGACTCAATATCTATTCCAGAAAGATATGAGTCGGCGAGCAGGTCGTGTTTGTCGTCCGTTGCTGTCGGGTAGTCCTGGCTCTGGATTTGAACTCAGTGGCCTGGGAGGCGCTGATAACAGTCTGGGCTGTTCACTGTCGAGGAAGCCAAGCCCGAAAGAAGTTTATTGCCAATGAGTATTCCTGGTGAATGTGTCGCACTCTCGACGTGGGCAGGGAGATCACAGTTACCACTGAGTCTAATAAGGGGACCCTGAGTGCTTTTGTGGACTCTATCAAGGCGGGCGATAATGTCTATGATAGCCTGATTTGTGAGCCTACGAAACACCTGGCGGCGCTGTCTTTTAAAACTCTTAACGTACAACAACCCTTCGTTCGACCGAGAGGACTTTTTACGCAACTGGGTGGCGCATCGACAACTTCATCGGGTCTGATCATCAGGTGAGGCATGTCACCACCGCCCACACCCTCATCCGTTTCGCAAGTCCCAGCCTTTTCGAAGAGGCTTGTATCGTCGGCTTCTCTTGCGGTCGTGAACTGGGTTTCTTTAAAGTGAGTCTGAGAAGATGGTCTCCAAAACACACCGATATACTGGAGCGTACAAAGAGCTTAGCTTACCTTTTTTCCACCCTTAAAGCAGATAGTTTGTGATGGTCACACTCTCCCGGGGTTTACCTTCTTTAGACAACTCTATCTATCTGCCGTAGCATACTGACCCAGGGACTTGAGATGTCTTACTTCTTGATCTCTCTCTTCACCGAGCTCTACATAGAAGCCGGTGCGCAGAAAAGTGAGACTTGGCTGAAATTCGCTATTTGTAAAGATAGTACTATGGGCGAGGTCAAGGAAAGGTCAAGGGGCATCAAAAGATGGCTGGTAAGCAGGTAGGTTTGACGGTTCGAAAATGGACATGAGGAGGCAAAGGCCGTTGTAGTCTTAAAGCTGCACGGTCTTCATATAACGTGGAAGAATCCAAAGTACGAATAGAGGAATCTAGTCTCATAGGTTAGGCGATATCCACACGATTGGCTGGTTCCGTTTCAGCTTGTCAAGTTGGCGGTCCCTGAACACACATCCTAGACACGCATAATATCCCAAGCTCTCGACAGGATGGGTTAGCCCGGATCTCCATCCGATCATTCTACCAGAGCAGCCGCTCGAGGAGTTCGGCTCGTGGATCTCCAGGGGTGGTTCTGATATCACAACCGCTCAACAAGACGTCCTGCATGTCATGTAATCTACCTTTTTCACACCGGAAAACTACCGCTGCCAAACGCCCTGCTCTGTGCTGACCATCGCTACCATGCCCTACCCGATATTATTGGCGTGCTTCGATTAGCTGCCGTAATTCTGTTCCAGAGACTTGCACCCAGGACTTTAGCACTAGAGACCGTTGGATCCTTCTCAAGATGATCAGGGCACTTGCGTGGGGGGAGTTGCGCCTGCGATTCGTAAAAGAACTTGGACAATTCATAGTCGTGACCGGGACCCGGCTCCATGCAGATCCATTGGACGGTAGTCGATTCGAGCTGTGGCCAGCAGGTGCTGCACCAGTGATGGTCGGGGAACTTGTCGGACGTTCTGGCCTTTGCCACGGGGATGATGCGCCGGCACAGCTTGCTGGAGCAGCAGACGGTGGGATCCATGGTCGGCCACTGATCCCTGAACTCGTACTCGCCGGACGCGGCCATCTCCCGGGTGCTCTGGAGCCCGAGGCTGCGGCAGACGTGGTTGCATTGGTGCGTCGTGAAGAAGAACTTGAAGCCAGCCTCGTGCATGTTGGTCGGCGTCAGCTTGAATCGATCCTCGTCGCGCGTGTGAATGGTTGGATCGGTCAGGAGGTTCCCGACTCCCTGCAGATCCACCACCATGAGGAGCCCGCACGAACGCTCAAAGGTGAAGTGTGAGAAGGCCTGCGCCGTGGCGTTGAAGCCGTTCGGGGCGTCATCATCCATCACGTAACCCGCATTGTTGTTATACTTGATGTAGTCTCCCTCGATGAATGGTTCAAGCGAGAGCGCTTCCTGGCTTGTCGTGGCTGGCTTCCTCTGCAGGCACATGGGGACGACAAAGTCGATGGGCAGCGGCGCCTTGATCAGGCTGTTGAACTCCAACGCGAAGGCTTTGCATAGAGCCTGGATCCGCATGTCCTCGATCATCTCTGCGCGACTGCCGTCGCCGATAAAGGACTTGAGAACGAAGTGGCCCGCGTTGGCCGCCAGTCCCGCATACGATGCCGTGCGTATGCTGCCGCAGGCAAACGGCGTCGAATGCGTGCGGACGGTGAGCTGCGCTACGCCCAGCTTGATGCTCTCGTCCGACTCCATCATATCGCCGAGCGTCGCACCGTCGTGGACAACCACATCGGGGCAGAATCCCTCCAGCGCGACCGTCTCGTCGAACCAACCAGGCTCGCTCCACCTCGGCGAACCCGTCTCTAATGGCACATGGCCCGCGCCGTCGCTCTCTTGGACCGTGGCGAGTTTGGGGGCTTGTCCATGGGTCCGATGTTTGCTCACATCTATCGCTACGGAAAGGGGGCTCGTCGTCGTCGATAGTGATGATGTGACTGACTTGACTACTAAGTGCTGCAATTGTGAATATGACGTGCCAAGCTGGGATTCTTCAAAACGTGGGCCTGTAGCCTTGGCTCTGCCCCGTGTGCTGGAGCCAGTTTCATTGCCGTGGTAGATGTTGTCCGGATGCAGCCGTGCTGGTCCTGTGGCTGCGTATATGCGGGAGAACTCTAGCGACATCCTATCTGTCGTCCTGTTGATGGAGAGCAGGGCGTAGTTGACGCCAAGTCGCACCAACTGCTCCAAAAGGGGCGCATGGCTTAAGCCGTGCGGCTCGCTTCCGGGTTCATAGTAATCGTCGTCGGTCTTGGAGAGGTCGTGCAACTCCCTCCCATGCGCCGGAGCATCGGCAATGTGTATCATACACCTTGTTCTTTGCCTCCATGATGCTTTTATGGCTTGTTGAATACCACCGAGAACGTCTTCGGGTTCGTCGGAACCGCCGCGCACCTTCATGCCATCGAGGAACTGGTGCACTCGCTGGACGTCTGCGGTAAAATCGAGGAACACGATACTGGGTGACTGGTCGTGATCCGTATACCCGACTACTGCGACGCGAATGTCGGCATCGTTGAGGAAGGCCTCCTTGACATCGTTGACAATGGCTTTGACTTGGTTCATGGTGGCCTCAACGTATGGCCACATGGAGAAAGTTGCGTCGATGAGGAAGAGCAGGTCGGTTGAGCATGCTGTCTTGTATACGCCCGCGGTGGAGCGACGCCGGACCCGCGAGTTGGCTTGGCTCATGTCGCGTTCCAACCGACGCATGCGGTCTTCGACTTCGGCTGCCGTCATTCTTGAGTATGACATGGAAGAAGCTGTCGTAGCCGTTGCGGCGGACTCGGTGACAGGAACATGACGATTACGTGTGCGAGGCAGCCCGGAGGAAAACGTGGTCGAAGCCTCGGTGCCGTAAGAAGGCAGAACAATCGAAGTCTGGGTTCTATAAGAAGGCAGGGTAGTCGAGCTGGCTGCCGTTGGCTCCCCGAACTGGGCTCGGGACACGGCAGATGACGAAGCTGCTGATGAGGCGCCACGGGTGATGGAGGCCCTGAGCATCTCGTCCGCCAGCGACCTCATCTCATCGCGAGAGGTCTGCAAGCGGGAGATGCTCGCTGGGGACTCGCAAGGAGGTCGTGAAGAGGGCATGGCGACCCAGTGTGGCTGCCACGATAATCGGCTCGGAGAGTGATGGTCGGCAGTGTTCCAGATCCAGCTATAAAGAACGTCCAACGACGGAGTAATTGGGATCGAAATGGCTGGGGAGCCTTCTGCTCCCCCAAATGCCTCGCTGGACGCCTTACCCTAATGCTTCGCCAGATGCCTTACCACGCGGCTTGAGCCTCAATCTTGGGGCTAAGACCTTGGAGCACCCGGGGAAGCTCTCCGTTGACCAATAAGGCGAGAAACATCTGTTGGGAGGCGTTTACGTTCCACGCCAGCCTCATGCAAGGATGTGGGAGGAAATGCCTCACGCACGCAACGAAGAGAGACCACCCATAACAACAAGTGCACGCACAAGTTGCGGTGACGGCCATGGCTTTACGATTGGTACATCTCTTTTGGCCCTTGATTTTCCGTCTCAATTCATCGGCCGTCCGCACTCTTCAGCAGAAGTCGGGCCCAGTCTGCACCTCGCGGCAATCAGGGCCTACGTTACGGCATCGTGTACAGATTAGTCTGTACAAAATACCGTTTTAGTTAGAAGGCTATGCTTAGTGTCGTAAAGTGTGAGCTGGCACGACGCCGCCACGGACAAGGATTGAAGCCACCACAAAGGCGCTTATCAAAGAATACCTCCTGGCCCTCCCGTCTTTGGTGGGATTAAAAGTCATTGCAAATGCTGTGAGCTATACCGAAGCTGCCTCTTTGTGCATATACGGGACAATGTTTTGAGGCTCAGGCGGAAGAGACGCTCCGTCGTTCCCGCCGCCACACATCTGTTGCGTTGTGTCGGGCATTCATCCACCTCTCTGTTCTCCGTTAATCCTCGTCAAACTTTTTTGCTGTAGCCTTCAACCATTGCGGATGAAATGCTTGGGCTGTTACAACAGGCTGCCTCAACAACATGGGCTCTGGTCAGGCATCCTTCCTCCCCCCCTCCCTCCTACTCACCCCCACGCTATCGTGATTGCTCAGACTCGCCCCCCCGAGGTGACACTGCCCGTGATGATCGGGTCGTGGATTTTCTCGGGAGAGTCAATCTCTCGCGACCGGAACGCATCCCGGAGCTGCATCCACAGATTTGCAACTTTCAAGCGTTCCGTTCCCATGCCAGCGACGAGGCTCGATCCCTGCTTGTCCAGCAACGCATCAACAAACGGGGATACCGCCGACCAGAGCTTCAGATTCGCCACAAGTTCATGTCCAAAGGTCAGAAGGAGGCAAGAAGCAACCCTGAGAAATGGAAGTTCAAAAAACACGAGATAGGCTATGCCTTATCCAGTCTCCTATCACAACGACCGCTTGCCGATCCCGCGACTGCACAGGCTCTCCTGTCTTATGCTCCCGACACGTCCATCGACGAGCTTTGGTGCCACTTTCTGGACCCAACATTGGAGAAGCGCTTAAAGAGTCGGACCAGAAGATCGAGATGGCCGGCGATCGATGAGCCAGCGTCATGGCTGAACGAAGTCGTGGCTCAGGGGAACCTCGATTACATCCAGCTCCTATGCCAAACTGGCGTTGGTGAGGCTGCGCTCGAGACCGCCCTTGGCATTGCCTTGACTCAGAACTCGATGGATGCGATGGCGCTACTGCTGCGCTTCGGAGCTGACGCAACTGTGCATCGAGACATGGTCCGCGACCTCATCGAGCTGGATCATGTGCCTTCGATACGGCTTCTGTTATCCGCTCCGCGCGCCATGACCGTCGACGCCTGGCAATACTGCTTGGAGGCGGACATTGGAACCCTCAACGACGGCCCAGATCGACGCCCAAGCATTCTCCTGCTCTGTCTGAGCCGCCTTCCACATCTAGGCAACAAAGAATTGCTGCTGAAGGCGCTCGAAGCCCAAAACCTCGCAGCCACCGCCGTTATCCTCGCCTATTCAGAACCTGGAAAGTTTGGGAAAATACACCCCTTGGTCTGCCGATTGGCATCACTGATCGAAGACGATGAGCGGAGATGCGCGTTTTTCAGTTTACTAAACGATTGCGGATTCTTGAAGAATAGAGTCGTACTCCGCGAGGAGCTTTTGAAAGATGTAAAGGCTCGACATATCCCGCTCATCCGGCTCCTGGTAGACGCCCACGTCTGTCTGGATACAGAGCCACACAACTCTGCCAGCTGGGCTGTTTCGAAGATGGATCTCGAGATCCTAGATTTGATCAAGGCTGGAAGGTTTGAATCGCCCGTCAATCTTGTACTGGATTCAGCGCCCTCATCCGCGTCAGAGGCAGACGCGATACGGCTCCTGGAGATGCTTGCTCCGAGAAATCTTGTCGGCGAGCCGCTCGACCGCTATCTCATCCAAGCCGTGGCCAAGCAGCAACTTCTTCTCGTGAGGGAGCTCTTACGGCACGGAGCATCCATCGAATACGCCCGGGCACGCGCAGTCAGAGTGGCTCTCGGAAAGGCTGACGTGGAAATGCTCGTCAGTCTCCTCTCAAGTCCATGCTCGCCAGTTGTCCTGTCCGCGACTATTCCGGCAGCCATGGCCATCGGTCCACGGTGTTGTAGGCTACAGGCGATCCTCGCTCTATTGACAAAGGGTATTCCTGCGGAGAAGCTTGCTCCTCCCCTACTGAGTCTGATATCGGAAGATGGCCCAGTCGACACTGAATTAATCCAGTTCATGCTTCGCTTTGATGCGCCCGTGGATGGGATCGAGTACGAATCGGATGGTCCTGTCCTGGTCGCCGCTCGAAGAGGGAGCGTGGCGGTACTCAAAGTGCTGTGCGACAATGGCCCAGCCGGCAAGACCCTCTCTGCAGCTGTTCCCGTTGCCTTTGGCGTCGTCGAGACTTGTGGATATCAAGTGGCCCACGAGGTCATGAGGCTACTTCTTGAGAAGGGGGCGGCTGGGCCACTGGTCCACCGCACTCTCCTGGCGGCGGCGAGGCAAGACACGCGACTGGATATCGTGCGGCTCTTGGTCGAGCATGGCGCCGAAGCAGGATACGCAGACGGGGCTTCTCTTGCCGTTGCGCTACAGACCCGCAACCTGGAGCTTCTCCGGATCCTATGCGCTGGCTGTCCACCTGTCACTAGCCTAAAACACATAGAGTCCTTGGTGCTCGTGGCTATAGACCCGCGTCATTACAGCCAGGAGGCTTTGGAACTATTCCTCGGATCCACCCCATCTCCTGCAGCGGCATTGAACGCCTTGTGGTCCTCGGAAAGGTTTAGCAGGAACCCCAACATGAGTACCATTATTCCCTGTTTTCTACGACATGGCTTGGACGTCGACCTTCAAGACGGAGCCGTCGTCTGCTTCGCAATCGAGAATGGCAATGCAGCCTTGCTCTCCATAATCCTCTCCGCCAACCCGTGCATCAACTCGCTGGCAGCGGCCTTTCGGGTCGTCGCAAGTAACGTAACGTCACCAGTGACGCTTGAACTCGCCTCTCTCCTATTGGACAAGGCCGAGCTCGCGGAAATCGGCCAGTCTAGTGCACTCTGGAGGAAAGCCGTCGAGGTAGCAAGGATGGATAGCGCTCTGGAACACAAACTTCGTCGTCGGCTCGATGGGTCAGCCGACTCGGTCAGCATGCTCCGCCTTCTCCTTAGGCATGGTGCGTCGGTCAACTGCGACAAAGGCAAAACATTGATCGCGGTAGCCGAGCTCGGGTCTATCGTAGTCCTAGATCTCCTGCTCGAGGCGGGGGCTTTCCCGACAACCATCAACAGAGCTTGTCTTGCGGCAGCAGCAGCAGCGGATTCCATGTCTGAAAACGTCCAGCAAACCGTCTTGGAGAAGCTCTTGGCTGCAAATGGGGGCATTCTTCCTAAAGATATGGAACAACTACTGGCCGACTCGATTACACGACTTCCTGACCATGTAAAAATACCGCGATTGTTGGTGACTCGCCGTGTCAAGGTCAAGCTCACCACCCTCACGCTGGCACTGAAAGCATGCTCACCTGATCTGTTCATCGCCCTGGCTGACGGCGTTCAAAGCCCCGGTAAGATTCGAGCCGCATTCAGAGAAGCCGTTCAACTCCCCATGGCTACCGAGAGACGATATCGCGTCTACGAGTATCTCCTGGGTCGAGGCGTCCCCGGTCCTGATGTTTCTCAGGGCCTGCTTGAATCTTTAAAGGGCGATTTAGGCGACTTATCATTGCCAAAGCTGCTTCTCCAGCACGGCGCAACGGTAGGCCATAAAGAGAGCAGGGCCTTTGCGCTGGCTCTCCAGGCCAAGTCGCTCGACGCATTTCGTCTCTTGAGTCAGTATGTCGAAGACGACAGCACGGCTGGTCTGGCATTTGACCATGCACGAACGGCCAGATCCCTCGAAGCAGATATGCGCCTTCAAGCGTATCGCTGTCTCTCGCAGTGGAACCTTGATCCATCATTAGTCCATCAAGCCCTTGTGCGAAATCTCAAGAGCCGTCGACCTGACGAGACCATGGTGCGGTTTCTCTTACAAAAAGGCGCAGACCCAAACAGAAATCAGGCGCAATGTTTCGTCTTGGCTTCGAAAGCGGACAACGAGCTCGTGTTTCGCGCTCTCAGCAAGTACGCAAGCATCTCTGTAGTTCTCAAGGCGTTGATGCCCCAGTTTGACGAGGAGTGGAAAGTCGCATCCTGGTTGAGGTTGTGTCTAGAAGAACAGCCGACCTCAGCAATGACCAATGATGATGATGATGATGATGATGATGATGATGGGCTATTGTTCCAGTGCATGATCCAATTCCCCCGCGGAGGTGCGTTGGTGAAGCTTCTTCTCGACAATGGGATGTCGTGTTCTGCCACGGCCAGTCTTTGTTTGTGTCCCGGTTGGCAACAAGAGTCGTGTACGGCAGTCACCTGGGCCTTGTTCTCGAAGAAGCCTCGAATCGAGAACGATGTCATTCTTGCCATCCTCTCTCGGGGTGACACAGGTTTGTTTCAGGTTCAGATGCCTCTCCAGCTGCTGCGCAGGCTGACAATTTGATAGAGCTGCTCACATCCAAAACGCCAACGACAAAGGTGTCGGCCGCGTTTGGCTGTCTGCTGGACAAGACGCGAACCCCAATCTTGAAGGCTCTGTTGCAACTGGACGGCCATCATGTGTTGAACTCCACTGTTCCAGGGCCGTCGTTTACAGATCTTAGTTCGTACCCAACACCAATGTCGGCCTCGGAAAGCATCAAAGAGGAGCTTCCTCTATGGGCGGCCGCTCTGCATTTAGGCAACTTCGAAGCCTTTCGTCTTCTGCGAGGAGGTGATACGCCCAACGACGGAACCCTTCATCTGGCCGCAGCTCTCGCGCTACCAAAGTTCGTCAGCTGGCTGCTTCATTTTCATGACCCCAATCACAAAGCAAAACACATGCACAACTCTATCCCTCTTGCGCTAGCCTGCCAGGCCCAGACCAACTCCTGGAGTAAATTCGCGGATGAAGAGGGCGATTTGAGAAGGCGCCAAGAGAAGACAATTAACCTCCTGGCCAAGCGAACCAACTTCAACTGGCGATCAAAGCAGATGTCGGTACTCCATATTGCGCTTCAACAGGGCGTCGAAGTTGCAAAACTCATGATCAAGGCTCTCGATATTCTCCACGATCCGGATAGAGATGACAGCTACTTGTACGTGGATAAAGGTGGAGTGCAATACTCTCCTCATCAATGGGTCTTCAAGTGTAACCCGGGTATGGCCGAGGCGGACAAGCACGCCCTCGTCGCATGCCTTGATGAGGCTGGCATGACATCTCGCTACTTTAGATTAGTACGTCCTGGCGAAGGAAAGCAGCCCTTGGGCTATCACGGCTTGCCCCCCGATTATGAAGCGATGTGGCAGGCAGAGAGGGTTACGACACAGTCCAGTTCTGGATCTGACAGTTCACGTAGTTTTGTAGTTGACCTTGAGATGGAGGTTTAGGGCGTAGTAAGAAATAGTATCAAGATATATCGAGTCCTTTAAAAAGGGGACATTATTTACCCTATTACCTCCTTGTTTCTTAAAGCCGAATTTACCTAGCTAGGTAGT
>JAMYIC010002321.1:69644-82030 GCA_024112705.1 Microcera coccophila | reverse complement strand
GGGCCCCCGGTAGGGCCGCCGGAGGCAAGAGAGACGCTCTAGCTTTGCGTTCCCAAAGGACAAGGATCTCAGTCGTTGGCATAGGACCTAGTACTATCGCATCTTCACACTACGGTGGAGAGTCCCTGGCCAAGGTCCTCAGCCATTTCAGTCAAAGTTTGAGTGCTCTCTGATGTCAGTACAGTAGAAGAACTCTGCCACAAGTTAGTCTGCCTAGGCAGGTCTCCCCGAATGGAACTTCCACCTGATCAGGTACTGCTTCCCCTTTCGGAGGGTCAGGGGACGCTAAGTCAGTTATGGGACAGCAAGCTATTGTTGCTGGTCGTCTCCATTTCCTCAAGACATCTTCGAATACCATTACGACCAAGGTCAGGAACCAGTTTTCAGGCATAATCATGCATTCTTATCAGAGGATGGCTTTTTCCATGTCTTATTTCTATCTCTTTCTCTCTCTCTCTCTCTCTCTCTAGTTCCTTGGAGGTCGTTTTCCAGCAACTGCTGCTGCGCAACGGAAAAGGCTCTCGAGACGATGAACAAATAATTCGAGAGACCCAGTCCGCGGCCGAAATTCCGACGCACAAATTCAGCGACAGCCAACACTACATCTGAAGAGTCTGCCAGGGTGACAACATTGGCATAGACCCCAACGTCTTCATCAACAGCGGAGCGTCGGTTTCTCGCTCAGCGACCTGATCCACATGTCCCTCAATCCCCCTTTCCCAGCAAGACCAAGTTGGCCACATTCATACCGGCGATGACAATCCAGACGAGCACCGCAAAAGCAGCCGTGTACCAAGAATTGGCCATTTTCGTGTCACGGTCCCCGTTTCTTCCCGTCATCGTCGGTCGAGAGTCATGCACCACGTCACCGTCGTGGAGTTGGCGGTCGCCAGAATGAACCGTCATATACTTGTTGCGACAGGTAAAGTAGATCAACGGAGCCGTAACAAAAGGCAAAACGACACTGAGAACGACCTGCGAGGCATTGAGGGCTGCACTCAGTCCAGACCGGCCTACGGCTCCCGCAATGATGATGCTGGGCGTGATGCTGATGCTTCGGGTGAACAGGCGGCGGAGCCAAGGTCGCATCTTCCAGTTCAACGCTCCTTCGCTGACCATCTGCCCGGCAATGGTGCATACCACGCCTGCCGAGATGCCGGACAGCAGCAGGGCCAACGCGAAAATGGTGCCGGCGACGGGCGAGATGGACGTGGACAGGAGTTCATGGATGCTGAAAATATCTGCATCCGGAGCATCGCTATTGTCATACAAGGAGACTCCGGCAACAATCAAGATGGCCGAATTGACAAAGAGAGCAAACGTGAAGAGAGCAATGGCGAGCTCCAGACTGGAGACGGTCAACGAGTGTCGAATGGCTTTCAAAGACGGGACGTAGTAGACTTTATCTTCGTGGTCTTGGCCAAAGGGGGGTGGTGTGACGAGGCCATGCCTCTCGTCGTATTCTCGCAAACGCGGCTGAACGATACCAGAGCCAAGATACAGACTATGCGGCATGACCGTCGCTCCTAGGATTCCACAAGCCTGGTAGATACTGCAACAGATTAGGATTGGCTCTCGGATTCAGCGGTCAAGGACGAGCTCACCCTTTGGCCTCGATGAGAGCACTCGATGGCAAGTACCCCTTGAAGACGTCTCCGACAGGGGTATCCTGGATCAGCGAGAGCTGTATGCAGAAGCAAATCACCACGCCGAGCACCAAAAAGAGGATAAAAAACTCAAAGCCTCTCAACCCACGCATGGATCCATGCGGTCGATAAAAGAACAAGATGATCATGACGTCGAGAATTGAAATGGCGCAACCGGCAACCAAAGGCACGGCGGGCGCGAGAAGATTCAGGCCGATGGCAAACCCGATGACCTTTTTGAGAAAATGTCAGTATCCCCGTCTTCAGCCACAAGGAAAGCCCCAGTAAACGGCAGCAAAACTCACCTCGGCAATGTCAGTGGCAATAATAGCAACCTCTGCGAATATGTAGAGAATAATGTTCAGCCATTTCGGGAGAAAGGCTCGGCAAGACTCGGCGAGGTTGAGTCCGGTGATGGTACCGAGTTTGATACAAAGAGTCTGGAGGAAGATGGCGAACAAGTTGGCCAGCAATACAACGAAGAGCAGTCTGAAGCGATAAGTAGCTCCAGCAGCGACGTCTGTGGCATAGTTTCCGGGATCAACTTATCACGCAAGTAGAGAGTTAGTTTTCATGACTCGTGCGCAATTTTTTTCTCTTTTTTTTTTTTCCATCATCAGAGGAGGGGGGGGGGTAAACAGGGCGTCTCTATCTTACTATACGCGACAGCAATCATGAATCCTGGCCCGACGAAAGACCCAAACTTGACAATGGACTTGCTCAAGCGTTGAAACATGGTGCCATCGTCACCATCGCTGGTGGACCCACGACGGCTGCGGGATCCCGAGTGAGGTGGGAGAGGTTCCAAATCGGGCACCTCCCCCAAGGATTGACCAATGCCCGTCGCATTGGTCGAGGCGCGGGCAGTTCCTCGTCGTCTGCCCAGCCCTGGTTCGAGGTTGGATCTCGAGACGACGTCGGGCGGTGGTGGTTGTGGTGGTGGTGGTGGATCGCCCTGCGACAGCGTCTGGTCGGCTTCCGAAGCCTTCAGTTCCCGGGCATTGACCACCCCGTTGAAGTCCTGGTTGGTGGTCAGGTCGCTCGAGAGCGGGTTAGGGCTCTGGTTGTAGCCGTCGCCCTCGTAGGGCTCCTCGGTTCGCGATGTCCGGTTCATGGCTTCAATGCGCCGCCGTTGAACAATGCGAAATCCTGGGAGGCGGCAGGCGAAGGGGGAAGAGAAAAGTTCGGTCGCGTGAACCCGCTTTGGGGGGGGGGGAGGAGGGTTCCATGAGGTCAGACTCGGAAGCCGGCCGGGCTAGAGGTTATCGTTGGAACCAGCCCCCCCGCAATTGCGCCCGGCACTTCGTATTACCTTAGGTAAAGTAAAGACAATCCTCCCCGTGTACACCCGAACCGGGAAAGATGGTGTCGGCCCTGACATGTCCCGGTAGATGGGACCTAGATTCAAGCGATTGCCTCTTTCGGCTTCACCGCTTTACCATGTGATTCGTCCATTTCAGGGTACTGATGGGATTCGTGAGTGAGGCTTATCGCGCACCAGCCACACCCGCCCGCACCCGTATCCACACCCACATCCACACCCACACCCAAGACTTCAACCATGGCACTGATGCGGTGCTGTACCATCTAGACCTCTTCTAGCATCCCCGACGCCAACTCGAGCCCGTCGCAGCCTTGAAGCTCGCCTGTCTCCCGCGGCTTTGAGTACTCACGCAGGGGAATGGATGAACCGGGGATTCCCGGGCGCGGCTCAACTCGCCGGCCAATATACAGAAGCCGAGGTTTTTACAATGATATCCGCAAAGCCGCTCGCCAAGGAACCATCTACTTTCCTCCTTTCCCAAAAATCGCCAGCGCCGACGTCTACCAATGATGGCTACTAGGGACCATGGAAGGTCGTCCATCAAGGTGACGGGGCACTGTTCGGATACCCATCGACTACTGCACAAGGATACCATGTGACCCACCATCTTCTTCTTCCGCACATATATCGCGAGCCACAACTCCACAGCCAGAGCGGCGAAGCTGGGGGAGCGGCCGATCGAGCCCACCAGCGGATTGGCTCTGGTCATTGTGTCACCCGTCTCTCAATTGGCCGAGAGCAAAGTGCTTTCGTCCAAGTCCCAACACACTGCCAGCCCTTTGGTGGCCGCCCAAGTCGCCTACCGACCAAGTCGCCTACCAACCAAGTGAGCAAGGTGGCCGGCCGGTCATACATGATACACGGCCGCCCAAGGCGAAGAAGGAATATTTGAATACATATGCTACAAGAGTGCAAACAGCATGCCAACGCACAAGGCGGGATGCGAGTGTGTCAGCGTTCTTTGTTTCTAGATCAAGCTCATAAAAGAGCCGTGTCAAAGCTGTCAAGCCATAAAGGTATCATGACTCTAAAGCATATCATGGCAAAGCGAAAGAAGATGATGGTCCTTTTCTCATTCCTTTGTTCTCCTGCCTCCTCCTTCCTTTTGATCTACCGCCTCCTTCCTTTTGTTCTCCCGCCTCCTCCTTCCCTTTGACCTCCCGCCTCCTCCTTCTTTCAGGCAACTGCGACGATTCAAGCAACTATCTTGCAAACATCCAACATGGCTGCACAGCATCATTGCCTCTGCTAGCCATAGGCTCTACTGCACGAAGAGATTGAGTCAAAGTGTTGGCATGCATGCACGACACCCTTTCGGTCGACAAACTCCCTACGCCTCCTACGATGGAACCCTGCAGCACCCGTCCCAACGCGATCGTGAACAATGCCAGCGACCGTGGCATCCTAGAGAGAGAGAGAGAGAGAGAGAGATCCCCCGATTCTCTCTTATTTCGTATCCCAACAGTCATCGCTCATAGAGAGATGACACAACCGAAAGCGACACCGCACCGTCGAGTTGTCGCATCAAACCGACTCTCCTGCGACCGTCAAAAGAGACAACGCACCGACAAGCCTTTCAACCACCTAGCAAAGAAACCTGGGCCCGTGCTTAAAGATCTCGACTGTTGGAAATATCCCTATGGCAGATTGTCCAAGGTTCCCCTCATCGACAGTGCAACCGTCGTACTCGACCGTTCTATCCTTTACGTCCGAGAGAACTTGGACAAACCCTTGCTCCTGCAGCCACTAGAAGGCTTGTTCGAGTTGCGAGACACGGCGGTCCAGATTAACGTCATCTTCGAGGGTATGCAAGCAAACGCCGACCCGTCACATCATGGGCTCCTCTTCGCGAAGCCGAGCGACCAATTCCACTGAACCAACAACCCTCTCAAATCCCTCAGGAACGATCTCGCGCAAGTCGATAAGCCCCTACAGCCCTGCCATGGAGCAGCATTTAACCAACCATAATGCCCACCCAATATACTCCTCGCAAGAGGTAGAGTTGGAGGCCGTCACTTTCGCCTTCTGAGTTCTCCCACGGCGCTATGAGGTCGTTTTGGGAGAGCAATGTTTGGGCTAGAGACGAAGATGATGTGCTAGCCAATGTCATCCCAACCAATCTTGATCCAAATCAGACCACCTACGCATCCGCTAGAAACACATTGTTCACCAATCTTGAGCAGCTCACGGACGGGACCATCACCCCCTAAAGTCGGACCTTTACAACGGCGCACGTCCTGAAGAGCTGGATCGATCGATCCGTGACAAGCTCGCTAAGCTTATTATCCCGTCGGCTATGCAAAATTACGGCAAGGAGGAGCCAGAATACGATGGTAACGCCTATATTTACCTCGATCTACCAGGACAGCCAGCTCAAACTCTATGCCCATCACATCATGGCGCCAATAACTCCAGACGGGCAGCCCGAGTATCACATAACTCAGGCGAAGAGTTACTGCATAACAAAGGATCTAGAATTGCTAGTTGACAGAGCTACTGCATTCAGGAACGCTAGGGACCTGGTGAAACGGCTCGTGACAACTTTATCCAGCAAGCAAACGCCAGGGCATCTGGAACGGGGATAGCCGTTGCTTAGGCATCCAAGTATCTGAGATGATCTCTCAAGCCGCCTTCCAATCCTGGCGGGAGTCATGTGCCGAAAACCCGGACGCGACCAGGTGCGGCTCGACGAAGCGCGGAGACGCCGGCCTCTACTCAAGAGTTGGTGTCAAGCGACGCCCATTGGGTGAGGACGTAAGGGCGCAGAAGCAAGGCGTATTTCAGGGGACCACAAAGGCTTCATAGTCAAGACAGGGTTGAAGGGCTGGAGGACCGAACATACCACAGGTTTGAACGTTTCTACTGGCAAGACGACAGAGCTGCGAAAGGAAACCAAGAGGGTGTCAATGGCTACTACGCCAGGAGTCATATTCCTCCTAGTTGCGAGTATGTTGGTCGTGAATCTTTTACTGTTCTTGAGCGAAGGAGCAGTGCCTTCTCCCACCCGAGGGCAATTCCTCTTGGGAGAATTTGGCGTGTTTGACTTTTACTGTCTACGAGGACCGACATCTTCATTTAGTTTTTCGTTCAATCCTCGTGCCGAGTCTCGGGGCCATGCAACATAGTCTCGCCGTTACCTTTTCGGACGGAACACTATGATAGCCGACGAACCATAGATCTACACAGCTTCCGAGCTGCACGAACTGATAAGCGTCACGAAGCTGGGCCGGCTACGGCAGTGTCCGACCAGTTGTTTGCTTCTACACGGGGAAGAAGCATAGTCGAGAAGGCCAAAGCAGTGCGGCTCAGTCACGTACCGCGATACTCTGATCCGCCCTGCCTTTTGCTTACTATGTCTCCAGTCAGAACATGTTTCACCAGGAGTGAGGATGCAATTCTGGGAACGTCACATCACTATAGTACGTTATATAGAGGAGGACCATTCTTGGCCTTGGTTTTGTCACCAATGCAGCTACAAGGCTGGCCACCGTCATCTCTACCATATCCATGGTTATCAACTTCCTAGAAATCGAAAGCATGGTATGACCACCAAGTCAAGTCGTGCTGCAACCAAGTCAGGTGACGCTACGACGCCGATACTCGGAACCCCTTCCTTCAAAGGTTAGAGTACTCCATCTGAAACCAAAGAGGCCCTAGACCATCTCATCCGTCGAGTTTTAATCTTCTCCGCCATCTAAAACTAAAGAGGCCCTAGGCCATCTCCCATCCGTCGAGTTTCAATCTTCTCCGCCAGATATTGCGTCACCTTTAGATGATGTAAAGAACGGGAGATACTTGTCAAAGGGCTTCTCGCCCTGTTTGCCATCCTACATCAATTCTGGCAGGAAACGCGGCGTAAATGAGCCGGTTTGTAAAGACGACGTTGACGAAATGTCACAAAGAGACATGCCCTCTGGACGGCTGGGCTGATTACCCGGGAACCTACCGACCCGCGAGCTCTGTCATGATACCGCGCTCGTACGAACCATATATCACTGTGCGTTTCGCCGTCCTTGTTGTCAAAGAGCAATGAGCGAGACCGGATCAGCTGGAAGACTGAGGACAAGGGCGCCAAGGACGAAGGAGAGGATATAGCCATAACTTGCGACACCGAGAGAAGGCAGTAGAATCTCTGTCCTCTGGATGCCTCGACATCAGACCTGTTTATCGACAGCTCCGCGGGCATGTATGAGACGTGAATATCCGACGGTGACAGTATGTTTACAAGCGCTTCATCCTTCTAGGTCCCTCCAGCCGTTCAGCCAGGGATGAGTATTGACTCCTGGAATAATTGATATCTCTGTATCTCGATCGTCAGCCATACCCTCTATGCAATGGTTGATCATTCGCAACGTAGCTTCCCGCGAGGGTTCCAAATTCGGGTCCGCATCGCACTCACTAACTTTATTCGAGAGAACGACATCCAAGCAGTCGGCTGCTGGCTCAAAAAACCTGCCCCCTTGTTGAATATCCCGTTTAATCACCTTCTCTCCCTTCTTAATCCACCGGACCCAGTGCTCGTATGTTCTAGCATGAGGACATTCCAGCCAAGGTCAGATAAGCCAGTGGCTGTGACAACTTCCTTGGCAGCTTCTTCCGCGGCCTTTTTCTCGTCTTCGCTTTTCCCCTTATCCTCAGAATCGTTAGAGTTAAAGGTAGTCTCCTTCGTGTCGTTGCCAGCATCACCACCGTGCTCCTTGGCGACGGTCGCTAGAGGTCGAGGGCCGGGGCCCTTGAGGTCGCTGCCGTCTGAGGGACCGAAGCTGTTGTCAACGTCCTTCTTTCTTGCCGGGCTCGATAGAGGTTGGTTCGGGATCGCGTGTATCGTGGCGAGAAACGGACCTCGAACGAACCTCAATGGCCGCAGGGCTGCCTGCTGACGTTTCTCAAGGCAACGAGGCATCGACACAACCAAAGAGCAGCGGGATCGGGGGTGAGCTGGACAGGTGAGGTGAGGTTGTTTTGTATGAACGTATGTGCAAGGCACTGACTGATAGACGATGATAATGTCAGGCTCCATATCAGTCTTCGAGACGACTCCAAAAGCGTAGAGCTTGTGTCTTGCAAGCGCAGGCTATATCGAGAGATCAGCCTTGGACATCCAACGTACACACGCGATATTTCTTCATCTGAGAAGGATTGGGATGACCCAGTCCATGAAGAGATTGTAGTATCAGGTGATGCCGTGGTTGCATATCCCCATCGCTCTTCCAATGTCTCCAGGTCACGCACAATCATGCTAGAATTGCCCGATCTCGCAGGAGAAAGATGCCCAGCCACCATAAAGCAACCCGTGACCGACGGAGCGCAAAAGCTTTTGCAAGGATATCTAAATTTCCGGAGTGCATAAGCGGGCGTAACATGCTGAGAGTAAAGCTCAGCCAAGGACCGACAACGTTGCACTTTATGTCTAGTTGCCAGAATATGTCCAAATTATTGACCCAACAGACATTGGGTGCATGCCAAGTGTCATATGATATCGAAGGTCGGCGGTAGACTGCCGTGTAGGGTCCGGGCGTATCTTGGTTGGATTCAATTCCAAGGCCGGTGCGAGAAACCGCGGTTGTAGGTTGACAGCACGGTAAATCGGCAAGGCAAGAACAGTCACGAACCCAGCAACGATAACGGATCACGCCCATGATCGTTGCGCCGGCTAGGGTCGAGCCCGTATAAGCAACCAAGTTCTACCAAGAGCCCTACAGCGTCAGCAGAGGCACGGTGCTGGGGCTACTTGGTGCGAACGTCGTAGCCTTGTCGGTGATGGCGAATTCTACGCCTCCAGAACAGAACGCTGTCCATGGCGCATAGTCTCCTCCTTGTACTGACCAACTAGGTTTCGGCGCGAGCAGAGCATATAGCCATCTTGTGAGGTCTTGGGAAGCGGAGGCCCCTCGGTGTAAACTGATATTTCCGCAGCAGTCACGGACGTTCCTGTTCAGTCGGGTCGTAGCGTATGCGAAGTGTATAGGACTTGTTTTCCCTGGAGCTCTTAGAACTGTATAGAGAAGACATAAGATCAGCAGAGTGTCAAGAGCAGCAGGCCCGGGGGGTAAGGTCCGTCGTCCGGAGCCGTGGAAGCATAGCCTCCTCCATGTACTGACCAACCGGATTTCGGCGCGAGCAGAGCATATAGCCATCTTATAAGGTCTTGGGAAGCGGAGGCTCCTCGGTGTAAACTGATATTTCCATGGCAGTCATAGACGTTCTTGTTTAGTCGGGGTCGTAGTGTATACGAAGTGTGCAGGATTTGTTTCCCTGGAGCTCCTAAAACTGTACAGAGGAGATATTAGACCAGTAGAGTGTTAAGAGCAGTAGGCCTGGGGGTAAGATCTGTCGTCCGGAGCCGTGGAAGCATGATCATTGTCAATGATGACTTGGGAGGACACTCGACACTCAACCGGCATCGGATAGGAAAGACGGAAATGTTTGCGTGCGCCATGTATACCCTAGAGGTCGAAATCCTCGTTCTATTCATCGTCATCTCGGTGGGTCGAAATGCATCGTGCATGTCAGAATGGCCGTCAACGAGCGTGCCGTATTTTGGAAGAACTTTGGGTAGTGCAGGGACGTCCTTCCATATTATGGAAGAGTCATCGAGACCCAGAGATGGGGAATTCGGAGGTAGAGATCGAGCAGACGCGACCAGTTGAGACCATAGATGTTGGCCTTTCTGGAACACAAAATCGACTTTCGCTTGCGTGGGAATGAGGATATCGTTGTCGGATGCGGCAAGCTTCTTGACTATGGGTGCTGATGCTGAGGAGGCTGTGGACGAAACGACGGGGCTGTTGTGACCGGAGACGTCTTCAGCATTGGTTTCGTGGAAATCGTTCGAGTTGGTCGCTGGTATGATGTTCGTAATCCGTCAAGATGGCATATTTCCCTGTATTGATCTAACGGTAGATCTAGGCGCTGCGAGCGTCCATGGGAATGAGGGCATGGTTGTCGGATGTGACAAGCTTCTCGACTATGGGCGCTGATGCTGAGGAGGCAGTGGACGAAACGACGGGGCCGTTGTCACTGGAGACGTCTTCGGCATTGGTCTCATGGAAATCGTTCGAGTTTGATTCGGATTGGTCGCTGGTATGATGTTCGTAATCCGTCAGGATAGCATGTTTTCCCTGTATTGATCCAACAGCAGATCCGGGCGCTGCGAGCGTCCATGGGACAACGGCCAGCTAAAGAAAATCGAGAGAAAGCGTGAAGAGGAAGAATCAGGGCGAAGGATGTTGAGTGAGCAACACGGCAGACAGAGTTTGGCTATTGTTCACCCTACGGCTTAGGTATTGGTTCGCGCGAGGGCTGTCGCTGCAGAGGCGCGCCTTTGTATGATGTCACCCTGGGGCACAGTTTTTATTGGCAATATCAATCTCGGCTTGGGTTGGAAAGCCATCAAAGATATCAAGCTGGACCGAGGCTTGATCTCTTGCCATAGTTCCCCTGTTGAAGGAGCAAATAAACTCCTATACTGCCACTATCATCTTTTCTTGCAGGTTTGATCGGCGATAACAGGATTCTTTCTCTTGACGTTGGACCAAAAGAGAGCGCAGGGCATTTGGGCAATTTGAATCATGATTGTGAGCCAAGAACCTAATCCTTCAATGTGGCATCCAAATGGGTTCGACAAAGATAGCTGTCCAGTAAGCTCAGGCAGCTACATACCAATGTACGGAGTATGGGCTTGCAGACGTGACTGGCATTGGGGGGACCCTGATGTCAAGACTTGAGCTGGTGCTTAAGCCAGAGGGCGTTGTTGATCCCACTAACCCTAAGCCCACGCTATACTGTTTTAGAGGATACAGCTTACTGGGGTGCGCGGAAAAGTTCCCCTAGTCGCGATCTTGCCGATAGCGAGCCCCATGCCGTCCATAGCAGGTTGCCATGTTAGGGGGTGTGGCATGGATATGGATCCATTCGGATGAGACCGCGGAGGTCCTAACGACTCGGGAGACCGAGGCTGGGGAGCGCCTCCACTCCTACGGCTTGCTGCAGCTCTTGGCATGATCCCGAGCTCTTACTACGCAGTAACGGCTTCTGCTCCCTTGCAGCGTAGACTCGTAGGAGCGGACAGATGCTTTGTTCCACTGGTTCACGCTGTCGACTAAGCCTAATACAGTTATTTTCAGCGGGGGACCAAACGCCTCCCATTGATCGAAAAACGTTACGAACCTCGAACCTTCGTGCTTCGCTACACCAGCTACTGAAGTCTTTGAACAGCTTACCATGCGCTCCAAGCATCATCTCGGCAAGAACAAGGACATGGCAATACACAATGGCGCCCCAGTATGTCATATACTCTCTCGATGATACCGTCGAGAGCTTCTTTCAGCAGCACCCGGATGCTACCCGGCAAGACTGCGACGACCGCGCTCGGTCTCTTGTCGGGCCGCCCGCCGAGCCAGTTCCTATTCAAGGCCAGTTCAGTTATACTGTTGTCGCGGGCGACTCGACAGCACGCAGGATCGTTCAATTTCGACCGAAGACATCCGATCTAGACATGACGACTATGAAGCTTGCCCGGCAGGTTCATCGACGATCCGTACCCGACTGCAATCATCATGGAACCATTGGTTCCACGCCACTGTCGGTTTATGTCATGGAGGAGATGTCGGGCAGTGCTTATATCACGGCTCGAGGTATCGATCGCCGAAACACAGTCATGGATCTGGCTCGGTACGTCACGTCTACGCGGAACATATCTCAGTGTAAGCCCTGACATCCTGAATAGATACTTTGCCGAGTCGTGGAACCATGGGGAATCGCCATCGCCATCAGACTCACGGGAATTCCTGTGCGAGTTTACCGAAAATCTCAACCTCCTTCGTCAATCACTACCAGATCGCTTTTCCCGTGTCATAGAGCAAGCCCAGTCTCAGTCCTCGATGCTCTTTGCATCGTCATATCCCCACGCACTTACGCACGATGACCTTTGCGGGACAAACATCCTTGTCAATTCAGACGGTAGCATCACAGGAATCATCGACTGGCAAGGGGCCGGAGTCCGTCCATTCGGTACATCTCTCTACGCACTCGAAAACATACTGGGGTGGATGGATTCTCGAGGATGGCACTATCAAGATGATCGATACGAGCTTGAAGCTCTCTTCTGGGAAACATTTTACTGTATCATCGGAGAAATTACACGAGTGGACAAAAATGCGATTGGGGTAGCCAGGATAGTGGGTGTCTTATTCCAATATGGGTTTACTTGGGAGGAAGGAGTCGATCGGCGGCCAACGGAAGAGGGTGACTCTAATATGAGATATCTTGATGCTCTTCTTACTCAACCAAGTCAAAGTCCGTTACCATCTCGGATACAATTAAGCGAGTGTAGATAAAGCTAGGCTTTCAACAAGCCTGCGTCCATGACAAACGTCTTCAATCCCTCATTGTCTGATACGTATTTTGTAGGTGGT
>JAMYIC010002321.1:53687-69634 GCA_024112705.1 Microcera coccophila | reverse complement strand
TTTTTTTTTTCCATCATGGAGCCGCAAAAGAATCTACCCGTCGATCCCAAAATCGACAAAGCGCCGCCGCGTGAGCGCAAAACGCAGTCGTGCGCCGAGTGCCGGCGGCGCCGGATACGATGTGACAGCCGCACCACCCCCTGTCGCCAGTGTACATACTACCAAGTTCCACACCTGTGTCACTACCCGACCCGAAAGGTGCGGAGTGTTCCTTCGATGAAGTGAGTTTGTCTATTTGTCTATTTGTTTTTTTTTGGTATGGCGTTGGGAGTTTGACTGATGGCCTCTGGCAGGGCCTATGCCGAGTTGTCTACGGCCTACGAGACCACTCGGAGCATCCTCAGGACCCTGTTCCCCTTTGTGTCCATCGACGAGCTGTCGTCCATGTCCCAGGAGCAATTGATTGCCTTGGTCGACAACAACCGGAACCTTCAGCCTTACAAGGAAAAGTTTGAGACCAGGGATGAAATTGAGGAACAGATCCACGCGTTGGAGCTGTCTCCCGACTGCGAGTTCGGATGGAACGAGCCCGTGGAGCTCGAGGCGGCGAGCCAGTGCGTCGAAGACGACGTCAACGGACTCTCCATGTCCCTCGACATGTCCAACCGCTCATACATTGGCATCAGCTCCATCCCCACCCTTCTGCGCGTCATCATACAGAGCTCTGCCCAGGTGCGGGATTCGATCCGCCACCAGAATTCCACCAGGAGCAGCTCCACGCAGAGTCCCGCGTACAGCCCCGTTCCGAGCAACCCGCCTGAAACCGACGAGGGAACGCTGATTGAGGCCTATTTCCACCACGTTCACGTCATCATCCCCATGATTGACGAGGCCGACTTTCGCCAATGTCGGGCCCAGGGCGGGCCGCTGGACCAGAATCGTGGTCCTTGGCTGGCGCTGTTGAACATGGTGCTCGTCATGGGATACATCGCCATCAATGACGGCAGTCAGAACGGGCACGCCCAATACTTTGAGCGCGCTTCCAAGCATCTGGACATATCGTGTTTCGGATCAGGAAACCTGTACATGGTTCAGGCCCTCGCTCTATACAGCGGCTACTACCTTCATTACATGAATCGACCAAACATGGCCAACGCAATCATGGGAGCGGCTCTGCGGATGGCCGTCGCGATAGGTCTTCATCGTGTCACTCATGAGCAAGATGATGCAAACCGCATACCGCCTGCGAGGCAACGCTTGACCGAGACGCGAATCCGGACTTGGTGGTCGCTATTCTGTCTGGACACCTGGGGAGGGACAACCATGGGCCGACCCAGTCTACGACACTGGGACCCTTCCATTGTTGCGACTTCGCCTCCGTCTTTGCGAGGTGCCCTGGTAAGTCATCTGACGGGTCGAGTCTCCCCATACGTCCATAAATCAAGTCCGCTGACGAACTGCTCGCACTAATTAGGATTTCGAGGGCATATCGCTGCGCGCCAGTGAAGAGTTTTGCAAGATTGCCACCAAGATCGAAGACCGGCTGGCCAAGTCGCCGCTCATCACCATAGCCGATGTAAGGAATTTTGACGGCGAGTTGCTGGCGTGGCGCTCCGCTCTGCATCCCGTCCTGCGAAACTACGACTATGGGCCTGAGCCGTTCCGCGTTGCTCGTGCGCTGATCCACTGGCGCCTGATGACGATGCGATTGACATTGTATCGCCCCAGTCTGTTGACGACGACGCTGAAACGGATGGCCAACACGGTAATATCCGACGAGGAATACACCATCGCAAGTGAGTGCTGTTCCATCGCGCTCGAAACCGTCGACCTCATCGCCCGAGACTGGCTACCAAGTCAGATGTCGGGTTGGAACGCGGTATGGCATGTCTATCAGGCAGCGGTGGTCTTGCTGCTCTTCATTCTCCTGGATCCGGAAAACATTGAGCGTCCAACGTGGGAATCGAGCGTCTGCAAAACTCTCCAAATGCTTAGGGATTTGCAACCTTGGAGCACGCATGCGTCTCGTAGCTACGACGTGATCCAGCTGCTTTTTGAAGCGAGAAAGTCTCCTCTCCGACATGACGGGTACGAGATGATACTCCCTGACGGGGGTATCTTGGATCTTTTGGATATGGACATGTTTGATGATGGGTCTCGCTGGGAAGATCTGCTTGACTTGGGCAGCATGGCGCCAGGAGCTGATACGTCTTTGAGCGCCTAGAGTGTATAGTAGAGCTAACTGATGATGTTTTCGAATGATGGTATTTGATATATTGAACAAGACATTGCCTACTAGGTCCTATGCCAACGACTGAGATCCTTGTCCTTTGGGAACGCAAAGCTAGAGCGTCTCTCTTGCCTCCGGCGGCCCTACCGGGGGCCCTCCTCGCCTTCGGCTCGAGCTCTAGAGAGCAGCCCCCTATATAGCTTTATTATATAGCTTTATCTAGTAAGCAGTGAGATAGTAAAAACATCTAATTACTATTAGGTATTTCAGAATCGTAGCTAGTAATTGTAGTAATAAAGCAACATTAGGCTCCCATTAGAAGAAGCAAAGCTAGAAGCTGCCGCCCACTACCTGTCCTTTAACTTCCTGCAGCTTTGCTTAATCATCCTCTTAGGCATGCAACTTGGAGCTTCAACCATGAGTGCCGGTTGCTGATGCTCTACAGGCCAGCTCATATCCCGTCCTCGGACAAGCGGAGTCGATGTAAATAATCAGCCATCCTTTGAGACGCTATAAAGTTACTAAGTCCCGGTAATTTACTTGACATGGCAGGTTGAGGGGAAATTGAAGGTGTGGATATCAAGGAGAACACCTCAGACTATCAAGACCTGCTATTCCTATTTCAAACGTATAGTGAATTCATCAAGGAGTGGAGTATGCAGTTAAACAAGGACTGGAGACAGGAATGTTACAAGGTATATAGAGTGATGGAACAGAGAAACGATAAACGCAATGGGATGGGAAGAATTTTTGAATCTTGGTGGGGATGGCGGGAGTTCGTCTCAATCTTAGTACCGAAACATTTCAATTTGGGACATAAAATATTACCCTACAACGTGCCCAAGTCAATATTTAATTTAGTCAGCTTTCTCAACAAGAACACTCTCGATGACTTCGATGAACACTGAATTCACACAGTATCAGTGAGATGGATTCGTTCTGTTACTGGCCCTCAATCAATTCTTGCAGGATTGTAGGCAGAACTAGTTCAAGTGCCTATGAAACCGCCCACTTGTCTTCAGCAGGGAAACCATTGCCCTTGTCCAACTCATCGATATACTTGGACGTGACCTCGCTATACTCACCAGACTGTTCTCCACTGGCAAGTCTCTCGTTTGAGAATCCGCCCGTCAGCTGCGTAGCTGGCTTCATTTTATACTCGGGCAGTGTCACGCCATTGATAAGGTACTCCCAACCGCCCTTGTCAGCTTTCTTCCTCGTCACCGCGTCCTTGCCCAACGGGTGGTACTGTTGGGCCTTGTCCTTCAGATCCTTGGTCTGCAACATGCGATAGCCAACCGTGGGGTGAACCTGCTCGTTAGTGATACCTTTAACCGGGATCTTGTCGTCCTTCTCGTATTGCCCCGGCGTGCGTGGCTTCGAACCGTTGGCGACGTACATGGTCGTGTAGCTCTCGATGAAGGCACCCGTCGCCCATCCGCGATCCCGGCGGTTCAGATCGGGTTCCTTTGTGTTGCTAAAGGGACGCAAGGCTGCGGATGCCGCCGAGGATGCCTTCTGCGACACCCAGTTCTTCCAGGATGCCTTGGCTTCTGCTTCCTGCTTCTGATGGAGCTCCTTGTACTTTCGGACCTCTTCGTTGAGTTCGGAGACGTGCATTAGACGTTCTGTTGCCTCTTGGTTGATGGTCGTTTGCGTCAAACCAACATATTTGGCAATCTGGTCCAGCATCCAACTGAACGTGATGTTGGAAATTTCTGTTTAGCATTAGCAGATCGTTCACCAAACACGAGAGGAGAAACCGGTACCTTCAAGGTCACCCTTGTCTTTCAACGTGTCACTGGACCCGCCACCGATGCTGATATGGACGCCGGGGAACCAGACCTGGAGGAGCTCTGAGGGATCCTTTCGGTTCTCTTCCATGCGGATCAGGGTCCGTCGAGCTTCGTTGTAGGCAAGCTTGACGGCATCTTTCTTTTCCTGCGATAGATCCCGGCTCGTATCGATGGAGTAGAATTCATCTCTTGCCTTGTCGATAACACCCTGCTGCTTCTCGATGTCCGCATCTGTAGGCGCCGGTAGAGGCTTGCCGTCTTTTCCCACAGGAATCCACCACAAGGTGGGCGTGAATGCTTCGCGGTGCTCGTCGAGGGCGAGCGCGTGGAAGGCATGCTTGATGTCTTGAAGTTGGCCATATCGTCAGCGGCATTCTCATGAGGTGGTTTCTAATTCATCTGGGACAGACAAACTTACTTCGATTCAACTGAACGTTGTGAAACCCAGATTTGTCTGGTCCGAATGGCCACATCGAGTAACCACGGACTGTGGGCAGACCAAGTGCTCCAACGGTATCGTATACACCGCAAACCTCAATCTCCCGCGACCGCTGGTCACTCGCCCAATCTCCGTGCGGGTGAATCTCCCATTTCAGGAACCTCCCTGGTTTATAAACAGTAGGATCATAGAATTCATCGGGCTGCTTGGCGGCAAGCTTGCCGTCCACCCAGTCCCAGTACACATCGCTCCCGTAGAACCTCTCTCCCGCATTGCCGTTCTTGTACAGCTCCCAGATCTCGGGGAAGTGGTGCATGTTTCGAGGCTCACAGATACCAATGTCAGAGACCAGGCCTGCGATAGATCGAGCTGTGTATGCCCCTCTGGAGAAACCAAAACACATGATTTGGTCTCCCGAGTTGTAGTTGAGCACGAGGAAGTTGTAAGCCTCGACAATGTTTCCTTCAATGCCGGCCCCGACCGCGCCCTCGCTCATTTTCCCGAGCTTGGACGAGGTTGTGCCCACGCCGGAGTCGTACCAGACGACCTGCTGCCAGACTTTGCTCTTGTCATGTTCGTCAAAGGATGCCCGCTCGAGGCAGCGAGCGAGACGGGTGACGTTGGAAGGGCTGTTCTTGTTTCCAGAGACGGCCGATTGCCAAGTGCCGTCGCAGCAGATGATGATGCGCTTGGGGGCTGATGTTGGGGTCTCTGGCGGTGGGTCTGGCATGCTGGACGATGATGAAGAACAAAGCTATACGAGGATGGTGTGTTGAAGCAGACGACAAGTCTGGGTTGCTTCGTGAGCAGTTGAGGCCTCATGCCTTTATTTATATGAGAAACTCCCAAGCAGAACCCCCCGCCTTTGAGGTCCGTTCGCGCGTAGATCCGCGATGTGTTCCGTCCTTCTTTTCCGTATGCGGTTGACCTCAACGGCTAACGGCGCCGCTATGGGAGATAGTCTCTGCAAGAGAGATCTAGATCAACCAAATGTGGAGCGTTGATCTAAGACTATTGAACGGGGTGAAGCTCAGCCGCACTACGCTTAACTCGTTTTAGAACCCTTACGTGTACCTCAGGTCATGCTTTGCCTGTAGCTCTAGGAAATACAAGCACCTATTCGCGGAGGATTACCTATTTGCGGAGTGTTGAGGCGATACTAAAGTAGTTGTGGACGGATGCTACTTCGAGCTACTTCGACTTGCGAATGGGATTCACTCAAAGGCCTTCCACCTCATATCAATTAATTAAATTCAAAGCTAAAAGCAATCGTTCAACTTGGCATTCGAAATGTTCTCATACAGCATTTGTCTAATACCAATCCTGCGGTGAACTTCGAACTCACCCACGTTCTAAGAGACTGAGACCTGCAGCAGGCAGCGCTGTCAAGTCGATCTCTTGAGGGTCAACCGATGCGACATGCTCGTCAGTCCGATTGTTACCGC
Organism: Microcera coccophila; assembly: GCA_024112705.1. Classification (NCBI taxonomy): domain Eukaryota; kingdom Fungi; phylum Ascomycota; class Sordariomycetes; order Hypocreales; family Nectriaceae; genus Microcera; species Microcera coccophila. Next base: position 63,784 of record JAMYIC010002321.1, on the reverse strand, counting down.
TGTCATCTCCCTTGTTTTCCTTTTTAGACCTAGAAAATTATACGCATAATAATAAGGTCTCAAACCCTTGGGGTACCAACTCTACGAAATCTGCTCCGCCCGAGACTTTGCCTTTTCTAGCTCCAGAAACTCAGCTCTAAACTCCTGGTTCTCGAAAAGCCCAGTTAGGCAATCAAGTATGAGAGTCATGTCCCCTGGTAAAGCAGAAACGCACGCAGGGGAGATACCGTATGGCGATAGGAGAGCTAGAAAGTCCTCTGCAGACATTGCGTCCTCGTCGGGCCTCTCCTCTGCGACCACAGCCTTAGAATTCTTCCACTCTTCCCAAAATTTGATGAACTCGGAATTAATGTCAGGCCTCTTACGGCCCTTCCTCTGCTCGTTCCGGAAGACGAACTGATCGTAGGCTTCGAGATGTTGCACAAGGATTTCTTGACCGAACCCATGGGACAGAATGAGCCTGTCTGTCATGTTCAGCGCCGTGACGAACGCAATCGTGCCAGCAAGCTTGGCGGAAGTTGATTCTGGCTGAGATCATCTGGCGCAGCACTGGTATGTATGCTCCCATCTTCGCAGCTAGCTTGCCTGAACAATCGTCGTCACTCGAGACGAACGTCGCATCTGGGATGAAAAGTAACGGGATAGCCCTCCCCGGGGAGCTTTTTATATTGCCGATGGTTGGGTTTCAACCCGAGGTGCAGAGGTAATCGATGACATGTCGAAGGTTATTCACAGTCATGTCTTTCATGCCTTTCAGTTTAACCTTCGAGTCAAGGCTGTAGGCGAAGGCGATGATCGGCCCATACTTGAGACTTGGGATGCTTTTGATCTCCTTCTAGCGTAACAGCGAAAGTGCTTGTTGCTTCACGTTTTGGGAAACGGGTTGACGTTGCAGGTTGGAAAAATGGGATCCGTCTTCGTGGCGATGTTGTTGGTGGTTGTTGGTCAGACCAACAGCCACGTTCAACTGGGGTTAGCTTAGAATGTGTGGTTGTCTCGAGACTTGGTGATGGAAGAAGTGATTGGTGAGGGATCGGAGAATCAGGTTTACCTTAGAAGGTCCTTGCCATCAGCAACAGCTCGTGTTCTCCCTTGATATCGCCTCCATAGCTAGGGCTCTGACACTAGAGACAAGAATCATCCGCCGCCCTTCTTGAGTTCTAGAGACGATGAACTTCCATCTACACCCAACTATTTCCTGCAATGTGTCACAAGGCTTATCTCAGCCCTGAGAATCAAAGAGATCTTCATCATCCCCCCACGACTTGAATTCTGTTTCTTAGGCGAGATGGCGACCCGCAATCAAGTTCACACGATACGCTAAATAGCTCTCTGATGTGAAGGAAGCCCACACGGCGGACCAAACATCTCTTCAGGCATCTACCATGGCAATATTGTCAGCGAGCGTTTCTTTGACTTTTTCAAAAATGGGGTTATGGAGTTGAATGAAGGTAAGTATAGGAAGTCAGTGGGTTTCCGAGAACTGAAACTCAGTCATTTCAGAGATATACTGCCTCAAGTATATGATTCCTCGTCCACTCTTATCTGAGGCAAAGGACGCTGCCAAGTTCTCTTGCGCTTGTACATTTCATACAGTGGTGGACATTGGCATGGATGACAGTTCCCCTCAATCGATCTTCCACAACTGGGGTTCCGGAATTTTGTACTAACGCATCCCTTGCCGCGGAAGCTATCACTCTGGAGCCGTCACAGAGCAGTCACTGTATAGAAAATGAAATGGTCCGATAATCATCGGACGTGGTGTCTGGGCGTATATTAGACGAATGGGTATCTAAGCCACAAGGTAGAACGATCAATCTATCCTCTCGATCTTTTGGTAATGCATTATGTGATATCGTCATGTAGTAGCATATCCGCTCTGTTCTGAGTCTGTCGGCTCAAAGGGCAGCCTTTCCTCTAGACTCGAATGGCATGGCAAGTACACCGAGGCCGGCGGCGATGAACAAAGCACCGCTTGTATATACGGGAGCCGCAGTCTGTAAGTTCGCAAACATGGCGATAATGGGCTGGAGTCGATTAGTTATTGGCGCACCGAAGGAGTAGGTTAAGGACTTACCGCCATGATACCAAAGATACGATTGCATGTCGCACAAAGCGCGTTGCCAGTGCCGCGCTGAGGAGTAGGAAAGAGCTCAGGGGTGAAGCCGTAGAGAACGGCGTACATGATATTGCTGCAGAAGCTGAAAGCGCAATTCCAACCCAGCAAGGCGTCGCTGGTGACTGCAGTGGTTGAACAGTAGAGGAAAACGCCAGTCAAGATGGTGCTTAGTGATAGAGTTCCCTTACGTCCGAGTGCGGGCAACTCAACAAGCCACCCTCCCAAAAGGGCTCCTGGGACGCCGAGTACGGCGATGATGAGACTGTTGCGGTACGTCAAATAGGTACTGCCGTCGCCGAAATCGGCACCTCGGGTGTCTTGGATGTATGGCAAGAAGGCGTTGTAAAGCGGGTATCCCAGTCCGATAAAAGCCCAGACGGCCATGATGATACCGGTGCTGAGACCGAGCTTCTTGGACGAGAATAGAACACGGACATTGCTTCCGTTGAAGTCTTTCAGAGAGCGTTTAAGTGTCTGGGAAACGTTCGTCCGAGCTACGTAGCCGTCGGGTTCGCAGGCCTTGAGATCCTCGAGTGTTAGGGTACTCGTCTTTCCGTTCTTCTTCGCTACTTGATGGATGACTTGAACGGCTTCCTCGTCTCGACCCTTGCTCATGAGATACTTGGGCGATTCGTAAATCTTGAAGAAGACAATCCGAATGATGAACATGATGAGAGTCAGTCCGCCAATGGCAATAACGAAATACCTCCATCCCATGTTTTTGCTGCGGGTGCACGACGTGTCCTTTTGCTGGCAGGTGAGATTGCCCAAGAGCGGCCACGCGATGAGAGTCGCGATGACCTGCGCAATAGCCCAGTCGATGGAAAGAATAGTGAGCAAATACTGATGCGACGCCGGCAAAACTTCCAGAAAAATCGCCGAGTCGACCGGGAGATTTCCTCCCACTCCAAAGGACCAGAGCGCGGCAAAAACGCCAATCGCCCCAAAATTGGGAGACCCGGCGGCGATAAGACCCCAAACGGCAGTTAGACCCAACGTCAAGTTGAAGGCGATTTTCCGACCAAACAAATCGCACCCAAAGCCCCAGAACATGGCACCACCGAGAAGGCCGATATTCTGGGCCAACGTCAGCAGAGGCGGACGGTCTGGCGAGAACTCGTTTTTGACCGGGGTGAAGATGAGAGACGTGACGATGGGCCAAAGGTTATCGCTGGCCCAACCAAAGCCGATTACGCCGAAAAGCTCCCATTGATATCTGCCCATACCGATCTCTTGAATCTACTCCCCGGGCTTTGTGATTAGAAGTGGCGTTCCAACGGGGGAGGGGGGTGGGGATTGAATGACCAACATACTGCTCTGTTGATGACGCGGGCTTTGGCTTCGTAGACGGGATCTAGAACGCCCTTGGGGATGATGGCGACGTCATCGAAGCCAGCCGCAAGACTGTCGGAGTCTCTCCGTTCAGCGTACCCATCGTTGGGAAGTGGCGCTTCGCCTCCCTTGTTGTGCCCGGCTTCGACCTCGTTGCCCATCCTGACGCCGCTCGAAGTTGGAATACTGCTGCTGGTGAGTAACGGACGCGTCTCGTCGGAAGAGACCTTGGGATCACCGAGGTTCCACATGGATGGGCGGTACTTTAAAAAAAAAAAAACGGGAGATCAACAGGATAAAATATTAAAGCCAAAGCTCTGGAAGCTGCCGGTCGGAAGACGCGCCGAGTCGACGGATCACCGCCAAGGAAGAGAGGACCAGGAAGAGGACCAGGGATAGGCCTCCATTATGTTGCGCAGGCGCGGGGTCCGATGGTGCAATTCACCGTCAAGCGATTCCGCGCAGACGTGATTGGATTGCGAGCGAGATCCACGGGTTCGGAGCACGCGGATCGGCGACGCCATGTGCCAGAGAGGCAGGTGTCTCGACGGGGACGCATGTTTGTTGATTACTGGGGTTGATCTGATTGCTTGTATTTTCATCGGGGGGTGTTGGAGTTTTTTTTCTGTGGCGTTCTCGGCTGACGTGAGGTACAAGGTACAAGGTACAAGTTACAAGGTACGAAGTGACATGCCTCGGTTTGTCATGCTCGCGCCCTCTTGCGTCATCGCCAAATACAGAAATACGCGCTTCTGCCATGAATTTGGGGTGCGTCGATTCGAATTGGGAATCGTATTCGTAGGTTGTCTTGTTTTGTCACAAAATTGTTTAATTAACTGTGGGGGTTTCCTGCATGAGAAGGAAACTCTGTCTCAATAAGAGCTGATGGGCCAGGATACCATCCACCCGCGGAGATTGGGCTGATGACACCCTCCAACTTCACCCTTGCAACTCGATACCACGCCAGCAACACCTCGAATGACGTTGATCCCGGATTGCCAAGCCTCATGAAAGTCACCACATATCACACCAGCCAGGGGGACTCTAAAGCGCCCCTTGACGGCCCCTCCGAAGAGACGTCTATTCCGCTCCGGCTGGCGGTTTCGTCGTCGAGACTCGGGGATTGACATCCAACTCTGACATCAACACGGAGGCGAACAGGATGAGATTGAACGCATCCAAAGTGAAGCTTCCCGTACCCCCCAGTTGGTAGGGCATGTACAGCATTTCCATAATAAACGTACAACCCACCCCGACGGCATGTTCCATGTACCGGTTTTCGTACCCCACAAGCTTATCGCATAACGATCCGTGATACGCGTGAAACATTACTGGCCTGATGCAACCGGAACCAATAGTACGGTATTCGTAAGAAGCCGGTTCCTTGTTTCTTGTGCATGGGGGTGTGGTTCCTACCGAACGGGAGCAAGGGATGCTTCTGTGAGGCGGACTCGGGTTGAAGCCAGAACCCCTGTAGTCTAATCTACCATAAAGCGTATGGACCATTGAGAATCTCTTTTGCAAGCCTATTTCTATAGTAAGACGCTACGTTTTAACATGGAACTCATTGGTGGGAACTGGCTCGCTGAGCACCCAATTGACGCCCTCAACCATGACCTTATCCCATCTCCGTGACGCCGAAATATCATCCTCGTACCACCGAAAGCCGTGCGGCATCCCCAAGAAGAGATTTACGTCCGTCGAAACCCTCGCACTCAGTTAGCCACTCCGCATTCAGTGATTCGTCAGGAAGCATTGGTGCTCACCCCGCTTCTGTTAGCATCTTTGCATACAGCAGGCCTTCGTCCCGCAAGGGATCGAGCCCTGCGATTCCAAGAACTGTGGGCGGCATCCCTTTGACTTGCGCCGGTGTAGCGTTGCCAGGATTCAGCTTGAGATCCTTGGCATCTAGTTTGTCAATCTTCAGCATGTCCAGGAAGCACCTCATCTCCTCCACAGACAGGAGAGGCGCCTGGGCATTCTCCGTATACGACGACACGGAAACATGCTTCATCTTCTTCAACTGCGGCTCGTAGCAGTCGATGTGAGCAACGCAGGGGATCATGAGCAACTGCCCAGCCAGCGGAGGTCGAGAGAAACTGCTGCCCCGAAGATGGAAGTCTAGAGCCAACGATGCGGCGACCCACGCTCCCGCCGAGACCCCTCCAAGTAGTACTTTCGCTTCGTCACCGCCAATCTTGGACATGTTGTCGTGCGCCCAGAAGAAGGCGTCCTCTGCATCCATCCATGGAGTAGGATAGGTGAACTCGGGAACATGTCTGTAGTTGACGTTGAGTACCATGATTCGAGATCCGCAAGCAACACGGCTGCAAGTAGCGTCTTCGGAGGAGAGAGTGCCAAGCAGGAACCCGCCGCCTTGTAAGTGAATGTAGACCGGCAATCTTGCATCGTCTGGTACGTCGACAGGTCGATACGTCCGGGCCTCGATTGAGCCACCATCTCTAGTCGGTATGGAGTAGTCGTATATTCGTACTCGTGAGGCGAACAACTTCATGCCTCTCGCAGAGATATCTTCCCGTTCCTTGTTGCCGATCTCCTTCAGCTCCGATAGCGTCAGTTCGGCCGGCGGCGCGGGCAGGTTGTCTTGGATCGCGAGCCACTCATCGCTGATTCCGGCGTAACATGAAAAATCACACATCTAGAATTGTGCCTCCCTCTGAGACAAAACCACCCAGAGCCTATGTGAAGTCGTCGTGTCAAGGCCCCCTCGGATTAGGGCCCAAACAGATCCGAGGTCTCCGCTTGCGACTCCACAAAGCTGGGCCGAAAGTAGACCCCTCTGTTTATGCTGGGCGTTTAACGGAGGGCAGTTGGTATGAATGACGGATAGTATAAGGGCTTGGCATATAGTTTGATAAATAATTGAGTATGGATTTCCTATAAACCTTTTTCTTAGGCCATGGATGTAAGAACACCTAGATGATATGAGCCTTTATCGAGGGTTGCAACCTCAGATCAAGTTTAGCCGGGGATAACGGAATTCGCGGTTCAGACTGCATCGGCTAGCGGCGGTATCCAATCATCTTTGATGACGAAATTCGTCTAGGAGCCCTAAAATAATCTAATGTCCGGCGGAGATTGGTCAAATCTGATCGTTACCAAGTGTGAACACTTCCAGGAAGCGAAGGAAGGAAGATGGCACGATGAGACACGGGTTTGATCACACCCACTCGGGGGCTTAATATGCGCAATTGAAGCCTGAAAAAGACGTATGACCTGTGGGCATTGGGTAACTATACTTTGGACTGAGCATCTAGGGAACATGAGTATTGAAAGAAGATGGTTTATTTCATCTCCGGAACTTGTTTGGCTAAGAGTGCTCATGTTACGACCAAGGATCCTTGATTCAAGCTCCTACGTGAATTATTGTGAGATTCAAAAGGCATTCTTTGACAGACGCTATCGTCGCTTTGAACCGAAGGCAAATCGTTATAATTTAAAGGAGTGGAAGCTCATTTGAGTTGCGAGTGGCGGGATTGCGCAGATGTGATAAGATAGCCTCGATCCTTTGTCATCTTAATCTGAGTCGAGGGGAAATAATTAATTGCCAAAAGGGGGTTGTTTGACTGTAAATTAGCGCTGACAAGGGCCTTAATAATGTCTCAAGTGTGAAAAACATTGGTCGAGCTGGCTTGGTCTCCGAGGAGATGAGACAGTGTCTAGCAGTGGGACATGTGTATGCAGATCTTGGATGTTGAAGTATGCCTGACTTGGGAAAGAGACGCTACAAGCTTGGTCACGGCGCTCTGGAATCGTATCTAGTGCATAGTAATTGTGCTCTTCGCCATGCTGGATATTCTTGGTAGCTGAGGGAGAACGCTCCATCGACCATGGTGTCCGCAACAAAAGGTCACTTCCGTGTGAAGGTAGCAGGATTGATAGTAGCTCCGGTAAACTCAATCCCTGTGAATACTATCACTAGGTCCTATGCCAACGACTGAGATCCTTGTCCTTTGGGAACGCAAAGCTAGAGGGTCTCTTTTGCCTCCGGCGGCCCTGCCGGGCGCCCTCCTCGCCTTCGGCTCGAGCTCTACAGTAGTCCCCTAAGCCTATAGCTTATAGCAGGTTTATCTAGTAAGCAGTGAGATGGCAAAAAGATCTAATTGCCGTTAGGTATTTCAGAATTATAGCTAGTGATTATAGTGGCGAAGCAACATTGGGCTCCCATTAGAAGAAGTAAAGCCGGAAGCTGCCGCCTACTATGTGTTATTTAACTTCCTGCAGCTTTGCTTAATGAATGGTCTTTTTTTTGTAGGCTAACATACCTAGCTAAGCAGTCTCAAGCCTCTCAGTTCATCGTATGCAGTCATAGTGGCGTAATAAAAATCAACGCCGTATTGTTATTCGGGCTTGAATTGCGGTTTCGATCATTTTTATCGCCGTGAACAGTAGTTTCAGGATCACAGAGCTGAGAAAGTCTTGATACTGGCTTAGTATCATGGAAGGCTCTGCACTCACAGGCTCTCATCCGCTTCCTATTCTTGAAACATAGCATTTGCTTCTCTGGCTCATACATCTAGGTAAACAACACCGCTGAGTTGACTTTCGACATGTTGGGTATGTATATCTTTTGCATTTGGCACGATGCAAACGTTCCTTTGACAAACTATCTTATTGATAGACGACTGTCGTTGAAGCCATGAAAGATTCTGAGAAATTCTCCATGTCAACGATTGAGAATTTCGATCAACTGACTGATCACAGTCTTCCGATATTTAGAGCAAGTCTTTGCAAAGAGTGATCGAGCTATTGAACATCTAATATTGAGTTGGGTATCTTATAACAGCATCTATCTAATGACGCTTCAAGCAAATCAGAGAAGAGATTACATCGTAATGACAAAAGACCTCAAGCTGGCCTCACATTTTCGGTTTGAGCTCGGGATACTCTGGAAGAGCCCACCCACCCTTATCCTTGTTGGAGTACCTCGAGATGAGATCTGGGATGCGCAGGAGGCAGAGCAACCACGCAACGAAGTGAAGAATGGCAATGCCCCAGCGTGATTCAGGAATCAACAACTGCCTGATCCTCGGGTTGGTCTTCTGAATCTCATTGACAAACGGCCGGAGCGTCTTGTCATAGTTGGCGAATGCCCGAGACAGATCATCAGGGTGTCGAACTATCTCGCCGGCCAAAACATAGGCGCCAACAAACCCGCCCGTGGTTCCCATTCCGCTGAATGGTGAGGGACAGTATGCTGCATCGCCGAGGAGAACCACGCGGCCCTTGTGCCAAGTGTCTGTGCGAACTTGGACAACCTCCTGACAATAGAAGTTCTCTGCCGTCTGCATCTCCCGAATGAAGCGATCTGTTTCCCATCCCGCGTCCCGAAACTTTTGTGTCCAATACTCCTTTTGCTGTGCGACTGAAGCTCGCGCCAAGCTGGAGAATTCGCGGCGGGGGTCCTTGAGGATGAAGTATGCCTGGCTTTCGGTTGGGCTGTGAGTCCTGCGCATGACCATTCGACCGCCGGGGCTGATGTATGAAATACGCATGTTGGTGTCCGTCTCGATGCGTGGAATGAACCAATATGCCATTGCCGACCCCAGGGGCAGATAGGGATCCGGAGTGTCGGGCGGGAGAATGTCTCTTCGGATTCGCGAACCCTGACCATCCGCTCCGACGAGGAGATCGAATGTGTCGGATGAACCGTCGGAGAAGTAAGCCACCACCTCGTTCTCATCTTGCTTGAAGCTGTCCACGGTTTTCCCAAATATGTATTCCACATTATCTTTTGTCGCATCGTAGAGTATGCGTACAAGGTCTCCACGCATGATTTCATATTCAGACGTGACGGACTGAGCGCCCTTGCCGGATGTGTTGGCCAGGACGGTGCCTTGAACCTTGCCTTTGGAATTGACAAAGGACACCCCAGGCTCGTCTACGAGCTTGGTGCGAATGGTGTCGATAATTCCCATGCGCCTGACGACCTCAATGCCTTGGGCTCGAAGGTCAATCTGCGCACCGGAGGCCCGCAGAGCTGGGAAACGCTCGACGATAACGACGCGGTGACCGGCTCGGGCGAGCCACAGGGCTAAGGCTGGGCCAGCACAACCGCCGCCACAGATGAGGACTTTGAGGGATGTCATTTAGGAGGGAATTGAGGATTGAGTTGGTGGACGATTGAGGCATTGGTAGAGGAAATTGATGGCAACCACGACAATAATATACGATTTTGTCGATACGTAGACGTTAGGAGTCTACCATGTTTGTTTACATTGCGCGGCACAAGATGCCGACGCGTTTGAGTCATCATCATTGTAATCGTCATCATTCCTTGAGACGAAGCCGCTTTGGTAAGACACGGGACCGGCAGCGTAGAAACATTGGGCCGATCTTACTTGACTAGACTACGCAAGCCTCGTCAAGTCAAGACCGCGTTCATTCGGTTCTAACATAGTTGTAAGCATATTTCTTCGCTGGCTGGGCAAAAACGCCACAGCACAACTATCAACGTATAAGTTGGTGTTTACCCCCCCCCATCATGTTCAACAACCACGACAAACCCCAAAGCAACAAATCCACATCACGCAACACGAGCTGAACGATTGCAGAAGGTGGGGTGACGGCCTTGACGTAAGCCAGATGACCTCGTTCCAGGATTCGTATCCACGTCGACGATCAA
>JAMYIC010002321.1:0-53677 GCA_024112705.1 Microcera coccophila | reverse complement strand
TCCTCGCCTTCGGCTCGAGCTCTAGAGAGCAGCCCCCTATATAGCTTTATTATATAGCTTTATCTAGTAAGCGGTAAGATAGCAAAAACATCTAATTGCCGTTAGGTATTTCAGAATTGTGGCCAGTGATTGTGGTGGTGAAGCAACATTGGGCTCCCATTAGAAGAAGCAAACCTGGAAACTGCCGCCTACTTCGTGACCTTCATCTTCTACGCAGCTTTGCTTAATCATTTCAATGCGCAAAAGACCTCCACCAACCGAGCGTTTCTTCGTGATACGTAAAGTCATCACAGGGACCCGGATGGTCCCTCTGGCCTGAGCGTGTCAGGTGACTGGCCCTGTGAGGGCACACAACGCTCTCACAACCTAATAGATGATAATAATCATCCTTTTACACACATACGAAGACCATACAAATATCGTGACTAACATCACGGCCTACCCCACGCATCACTTCGTTAGACATGAGCGACATAAACCGCAAGGAGCTAGAGAACCAATTCTTCAACACCATCTCAAAACTCCCCTACGTCCTGCGCAGCAATTTTGCGCGTGCTTGCTTTCCGCGGACTCTTTGCGTTAAAAACTTCGTCGAGCTCCTCCAGAGTACGCCCTCGGGTTTCCACAAAGAAAAAGTATATGAAAACCATTTCGAATATGTCCCAAAAGACGAAGAACACATAGCTGTAATTCGGTTGGCCTTGTTCGAGGAGATGGTGAGGGTTGACTACTTACAACCAATATCGAATGTTCTGCAGAGCAATGGGGGCTGCGAAGGTGTTCACAAAGCTGGCTACGCCGGATGTGAGTTGGGTTACCATCATGCCACTGGCGCGCATATCGTCTAAGGGGAGCTCAGTATTGAGATCATCTGCGGAGTGCTTGTTTGACTTACTGGCCAGGACCTCGGCCGGGTAGATGGGTTGCATCGGCGTAAAACCCACGGCGAAAACAACGCCAAAAATGAATATGAAGGCAATACTAGCAGAACTGGCGGGCACACTCCCGGTGTGCTCGTATTTCGACGCCGTGCCGGCGACGATTGCCAAACAGACGGCCATACCTCCGCAGGAAGACATGAGCATCTTTCGTCTGCCGACCACATCGTGCAAGCGAGCTGCGAGGGAGTCAGCTTTTCATGTCCTTTGACCCGAGCCACAAGGTCTGCTCACCTCCAATGGTTGCCGCCACCCAGCCAGCTACCGCGTAAAAGGCATTCAACAGGAGAACCATGTTAACGGAAGTGATTCCCACGTTTCTCAGCATGGAAGGGAGATAGTAACTGGCAATGTTGTTTCCGGAGAACTGACCGAACCAACCCATCACCATGGCGAGCATGAGGCGGTACATCCTGGCTCGCGATTGCAAGAGTCGCGACACGTCAAAGTACTTCTTGACGGATAGAGCATGGGCCGTGCCGAGAGAATCTTCAATCTCCCGCATCTCGAGGTCCACGATGGGGTGATCTGCGTCACCGTTTGCGTGATACTCGACGATGAAGGCGCGTGCTTCATCGTGTCGGCCCTTGGCAACTAACCATCGTGGGCTTTCCGGGAGGAGCCAACCGAGCACGCAGACCAAACCTGGACATAATATCTGGAGCCAAAGGGGTAGGCGCCATTTCAGGTTGCCTTCGAGGTGGATGTTTGCGCCATAAATTGCTGCAGATTTGCTTCATCAACTCAAAGGCACACATGGGAAAGACGATGATGTAAAACCTACTGAACGTGGCAATAATGCTTCCCATGTAGTAGAGGGTGTTATAAACACCGGCAACGGTACCTCGGTACAGGGGAGGCGCAATCTCGACGAGAAGCAACGGCGCCGCGCTATACGCCAAAGTGGAGAAGAAGCTGACGAGGAAGCGAGCGCCGATGAAGGACGATAGCGTCGGAGCCGTTGCGGTGAAGACGGCGGACGCTGCGACAAGAAAACAACCTACGATTATGACTCGCTTTCGGCCTTGCCAGTCGCACAGCCAGATGAAGAGAGCCCCGACCATCTGTCCAATCTGGAAGATGGAGAAGACGATTCCGGTCGTGGCTGTACCGTCTGGCCCCAGGTCGTAGTATTGCTGATACTCTGGGATGACGTTGATTGAGCCCATCAGAGAGCCGTCGTAACCTGCATGTGAGAAGATCTCGTCAGAGGTTCTTTCTATACTACCACAGAACTGCCTTCTCACTCCACCATGGAAGACGCAAGAGGAACGCTCCGACTGACCATTCATTGTGGAACAAAGATAAACCACCAAGCAGAGCAGATACAGTCGAACGTGCCCCTTGCCCCACGGGTTAGGAGCACCCCCTGCTCTCCTCAGAGTGGCTTCGATAGCCACCACCGGCTCATCAGAAGAGCGTCGTCGCTCACGCTCGACAGAATCACCCACCACGGCCTTCTTCTCCTCGGACATTTTTTCGTTTCGACGTCGCCGCAACGGGGGGTCTAAACGACTAATCAGCAAAAAAAAGAAAATGCGTGAAACATGATTGGGTCCAGGTGATTAAGCTCCACGCCAACCTTTTCTCTTTCTTCTTTCCGGAGCTAGTAGTATCTTGATTGCGATATCGTGTTTTCGATCTCGCGCGATGGGGGTCGGCCCTATGGGGATTTTGGGAGAGTGTGAAAGATGTGTGAAGCTCTAAAGGCCTGACGCGGGCTTTTGTATCGACGTGTTGGCAGTGTAACCCTCTGATCTTTCTGGGGTGCGCTCGTTACCACGTTCGATTAGGCAACATGTGTCAGCCAACGCTTGACAGGGTTGAGGTGGAAGAGTCTAAAGAGTACTGGCTTTCTTGCCACGTCGCACAATCAGACAGTGCTACACGAGTCCAAATGTTACGGCACACACGCACCTCAATCACGGCATTCGATGATCTGTTACTGCCCTCCTTTCCTTCCCCCTCACCCAAGTCAGGGCCTTGAGGAGATGGTAAACGAAATTGTCGAGCCTTGCATGGGGGTGACAGATCAGAAGATTCGTCTTCATGCATTGCTACGCTGCTATAGGAAGGTCGACATGTGTCAAATGCAACCACACTTGGACGGGCAGTCAAAACCCCGCCTTAGCGCCCGTGACGGCGTCGGGTTCATGATGCATCACCACCCTGCTTAAATATTCGACACTTCGGACGTGGTAATATTGCCAAAATAGCTGTTGGGCCTATTCACGGGAAGGGCCGTATTCGACCAACGCTAGCTCGCATTCCTCGGAACCTTAGGTTCGTCGTTGCGTTTTCGCCCGTGTCCTGCAAGATGCCCGTGGCTACGAAAAAGACCGCTCTGGACTCGGGATGGACGTTCAGAAATGCAAAGGACGGGGGTGGTGATTGGATGCCGGTGGCTCGAGTGCCGACGGTCGCTCACCTAGACCTCATGGCTAACGGACTGTTTGTCTCCCCTATGCTCTATGAACGAACTGGTCAGTCACTAACAGTCTCCTCTGATGGACTTGACAGCATCCCGGATCCATTCCTCGACATGAATGAACTAGATGTCGAGTGGATTGGAGAATCATGCTGGACGTATCGAAAGCTTTTCGATTCTCCGGAGCAGGTTGATGGGGCGTCCATCTATCTCGTGTTCGAAGGGCTCGATACTTTGGCTAAAGTATTGCTCAACGGCCTCGTCATCCTTGAAAGTGAAAACATGTTCCTCAGCCACCGGGTAGACATCACGGGAAAAATAAAGGAAACCGGAGAAAACATCCTCGCTATTGAATTCGACAGCGCGCTGCTCCGGGGGCGTGCGCTCGAAAAGGAACACTCTGGGCATCGCTTCATAGCACACAACGGCGAAACCGGGCGGCTCGGGGTACGCAAAGCTCAGTATCATTGGGTAAGTTTATCTGGGTTCTCGTGCACCGCAACTGTCGTGCTGATGCTTGGCTTTGGCTTGAGTAAAGGGATGGGACTGGGGCCCCGTTCTCATGACGGCTGGTCCTTGGAGGCCCGTGTATCTCGAAGTATCGACGGCCCACGTCGAGGAAGGACATGTGAAATACGAACTGTCTCAGGACTTGAGCACCGTGGAGGGTAACGTGGAAGTCAAGATCATCGGCCAGTGCGATCAAGTGCGCCTTTTAGTCGACTTCCAACAAAACAGAATATTTTCGAACGAGGTCAAGGTATCTTCTGACGGCAGCATCAACATTCCTTTCACCATTGGTAGGTTCAGATCAGCTGTGATGCATCACGCTCCTGACTGACACTCTTTCAATAGAACATGTCAAAGCCTGGTATCCTGCAGGATATGGCGACCAATCCCTCTACGATGTCACTGTTGAAGCTGTTAAAAGCGGTATGGTTATTGGCACCTGGAATAAGAAGACGGGCTTCCGAAACACCAAGTTGGTTCAAGAGACGGATTCCCAAGGCGAATCTTTCTACTTCCGCATCAACAACATCGATGTATTCTGCGGTGGCTCGTGCTGGATTCCGGCAGACAACTTTCTTCCGAGGATTGGATCAAAAGGTTATCGGAACTGGTTAGAGTTCATGAGAGACGGGAACCAGATTATGGTCAGGTAAGCCCAACCCAGTTCATTCTTCCATATCAATATCTGACAGTCTTCTTACTCGTCAGGGTTTGGGGCGGTGGCATCTACGAGGACGATGCTTTTTACGATGCCTGCGACGAACTAGGCATTCTCGTCTATCAGGACTTTATGTTTGCCTGCGGTAACTATCCAGCTTGGCCATCCTTGATAGAATCCGTTCGAGAAGAAGCGAAACAGAATGTCTGTCGGCTACGCCATCATCCATCTGTGGTGATATATGCCGGAAACAACGAAGACTATCAAGTCCGGGAATTCCACAACCTGGAATACGACCCCGAGAACAAGGATCCCGAGTCTTGGCTCAAAGGAGAATTCCCAGCGCGATACTATTACGAGGACCTGTTGCCAAAGGTGGTGGCCGAGGAGTCTCCCAACGTGCCGTATTGGCCGGGATCGCCCTTTTCCAGAGGCAAGATCACCTCGGATCTAACCATCGGCGACGTTCATCAATGGAATGGTATGTGATGACT
This sequence comes from Microcera coccophila, assembly GCA_024112705.1. Classification (NCBI taxonomy): domain Eukaryota; kingdom Fungi; phylum Ascomycota; class Sordariomycetes; order Hypocreales; family Nectriaceae; genus Microcera; species Microcera coccophila. The sequence continues at coordinate 48,649 of JAMYIC010002321.1, read as the reverse complement.
GCGGGGGGTTGAGGTTGATTTACTAACGTGTTGTAGTCTGGCACGGTACTCAGGAGAAATACCAGACGTTTGACAAGATAGGTGGAAGGTTCAACAGCGAATTTGGTCTGGAGGCCTTTCCCGTCCTATCCACGATCCGTCATTTTATTACGGACGAAGCTGCTCGCTTTCCGCAATCTCGAGTCATGGACTTTCACAACAAAGCTGATGGCCACGAAAGGAGAATTGCTGCCTATTTAGTTGAGAATTTTCGACCCAGAGGCGATTTGGAGGTAAGTTTTAGACAATGGCTGGACTTTTTGTCACAAGCCTGTTTCTGGCAAGCCTATTTCTGGCAAGCCTATTTCTGGCAAGCCTAGCTAACTGCGTATCACAGTCTCACGTCTATCTCACCCAACTATCGCAAAGCGAAGCCATGTCGTACGCATATCGCGGATGGCGTCGTCAGTGGGGCGAGAGCCGTCGCTGCGGCGGCGTCCTCGTCTGGCAACTGAACGACTGCTGGCCCGGTATATCGTGGGCCATCGTCGACCACTTCCTGCGGAAAAAGCCCGCGTTCTATGCCGTAGCCCGAGCCCTGAAGCCAATCGCCGTGGGAGTCCAGCGAGAACACCACGACTGGAGCGTTTGCCACGCGAGGCCTGCAAAGACGTCATCCTTTAAGGTTTGGGTTTCTAGCAGCAGATTAGAGGAGGAAACAGCGCATGTCAGATTGCGGTTTATCTCGATTGATACGGGTAAAGATGTCAAACCTGCTCTGTCCAAGGAGGGCTGTGTCATCGGCCCAAATGGCACTACTGTGGTTTTCTCTGGGGAGATTGACAACAAGAAAGAAGAGCCGCACGTTCTTGCGGCGAGCCTGCATATCAAAGGAGTCTGCGTCTCGCGAGATGTAGACTGGCCGCAGCCCTTAAAGTACCTCTCTTTCGCCGAAAGGGGAGTCGAGATCGAGTCTTTGCAGGGGTCTTACAAAATTACGGCAAAGCGACCGACGAAGGGTCTGGTCATGGAAGAGCGAGACGACATCAAGTTGAGTGACAATTGCGTTGATCTTGTTCCTGGTGAGGAATACATTATCGAGACCAAGGGTAGCGGCTTGGATGGTGAGCTGCCGAAATATCGGTACCTTGGCTTTGAAGAGTGAGATAGAACGCTAGGCAAACTTAGGAGTTGCCTAATTGAAGGACTTACGGAGCCTGATTTCTCGGAATACCAGGAAACTGGAAGCGAATATGGCACTAGGCCCATATCGTCAAGAATTTGATTGCTTACCAAGGAAAGGGATCGTGCTCCTTCTGTTTGACTGCGAAGGAAGCATGCTTGACGAGTTTCTGTGGACTGAAAGTGAAAACATGCATGCAAAGAATTTCCTGTTTTAGCAAGTCAGCCCAAGGTCGTATCCGTGGGCAGATGGTCTCGAATAAGGATTGCTTATGCACGATGTCTAAGTTGCAATATAAGCGCAAGTTTGATATCCCGCGTTAGTATTTCATCCTTCACTACAATTTTACATCTAATCATAACGTTACGGACGGTAAGGCTCAGGTATAGGTGAGCACAATTCATCTTCCACCAATACTAGGACCCCATGTTCTTTTGGATTTCCGCTACACTTCTTTTGAAAATTGGTTTGAGCTTTCAGTCAAAGAAGGCAAGGTTGATAGTAGCATCATCACGTCAGGTGATCTAAACGTTATACGGTAGGATCAAACAGTTTTGGTTATTAATAATGGCTTCGGTGGTTTGCCGGCCTTTGTGTCGAAATGTTAATATGGCCGGCAATATGGAATGCTCGGCTACCTCGATCATCCTGATTCCTTCCAGAACTCCGCCCTGTTCGCACCGCACACCTTGGAAACTTATTAATACAACAGAACGATGGCCGGTGATGCCGCATATTAGAGCAGTTAGAGCAGTAACCTCGGCATAAGGACGATGCAGGGATGTGAAATAGCAGATGCGAGCCAGGGAACCTTGTCTAGCCTGTAAGAAAAACAGACTCCTCCAGCGACTCGTAGACGCTAAAGGAAAAGAAGTCCAAGGCACTGACAACCTATAGTCAGAAACAAATACTATTGATGGAAAATCTGATGGGCTTTTGCTCGTCGGACTATCGGCATAATCCACATTGCGATGGGTGTGAGCGGTTGCAGCACGCTTACGATACCGATCGGTAATCATCTCACCTGTAAGCTTTGCGGCCTTGACGATCCTATTGCGAGACACCAATCCCAATACGAGATGCAGCCACATTCCTTTGAGGTTCCTGAACGGCTTAATCGGGAGTGTTTGGGGGCTTCATGCGGGGATATGAAATGCCGGCTCAGGCCTGCCATTCAGAGCAGTCGTCCGTACTGTTTTTGGGATGGTGAGTTTTGGACTGCCGACTCCGTTGCATTGTGAGTTGCCCTATGCGGATAGGCTTTGTCTCTCCCAAAATATCCTGCCGATACAACATCAATTGTATGATCATCAATCACGCAGCTTGCCATGTCTCGGGGGTCGCACAACACCGTGGGCTCGCTGCAAGCATCACTCGGCCAAAGCATCATGCCGCTGCTTCAGAATCCCGGGTCAAAGAGATATATAAAACCTCCCAGGACGACAGATCATTTACTTCTTGTCCTCATCATCACTCAACTACTCAGCTTCTTCACATCGTCATCCCTTCAACATGAAGACCGCACTCTTTGCCCTCTGTTCGATGGTGGTCGGCGCCCTCGGAGCGAAATCCTGGGCCGGCACCAACAGTTACTTCCTGCAAGGACTCACGGATGCAGAGCAAAAGACCTACCTGCAGCAGATCGCCTCCGATGGAGCCAAGGTCATCCGGCTCTGGGTGAATGCGCAGCAAGGTGGCCAGAAGTGCGTCAAGGGAAGCCTCAGCTCCACCTACGTTCCCGAGCTGGAGACGACGTGGGGAAAGTACAACAACGAGACTATTGATCTGCTCGACAAGACTCTCACGTTCGTCGAGGCGGCTGGCCTCAAGGCGATCATTTCCCCTCATGATGGAAACAAGCTCGGCGGACCGAACGGGTAAGAGCGCCATCATATCATGACTTCTGTGGTCAACGAGCACTAACAGCAGAATGTTAGAAACGACATCTACGGTCAAACCTATGGATCTGGCTACTTCTACTCGCAACAGGCCGCCTTCGACCGCTACGATGCTCGCATCAACTGGATCCTCAACTACAAGGGCGCCTACAGCGGCAAAGTCTGGAAACAATGGGACGACGTGATCCTGGCCTTTGACCTGCAGAACGAGCCTTTCGCTTCCGACACGACCAAGTGCACCCTGTCCTCGACGCAGGGATGGGCTTGCGGCCGGGCGCAGAACATGCGAAAGACGCTGGGCGCCCAGAACCGCATCAAGATTGCCACCGGCGGCCTCGGCGGCGACATCTCCAAGGGATGCACCTTCATGAGCTCGGCCATGACCTGTCCGGAAATCGACATCGTCTCGGGTAAGCTCACTTGCTTGCTGTTTTTTTGCGCGTGATGAATGCACGCTGACCATCGCATAGTCCACCGATACGCCGGCCCCGAAGCCTCCAACCAAAACCAATGGACCAACTCCTACAAATCGTGGATCAGCCAGGCCAAGGGGAAGCTCGTGCAGCTCGAGGAATGGGGCGTCAACACCGCGCTGTACAATGCCAAGACCGAGTTTCCCGCAAACACCAAGGACATGAACGCCATCGGACTGCCTTGGACCTACTGGCAAATCCTCCCCACCAAGAAGTGCGAGTCGTCTGATAGCGACAAGAACGGGTTCTTCATTGATAGCGGCGTTGACATTGCCGGCCAGATGAAGGCTGCTGCCAATGCGAACAGCCTTCAGGATTGGTCTGCACTCTTTTAAATGAAATGGGGAGACGCGAAGGCTGATGGTTTGGTGTGAGATGGATGGGATGGATGGTTGGTGGGAGCTCGATTCATTTCTTTGTTGGATAATTATTCTCGTATTTAGATTTTTTTTGTTTGAACAAGTACGCATCTCTATGACATTGTTCCATATGCAGACTCCCACACGTGTTAGCGAACTGCTATAGTACGTCCTCCTCCTCATATTACTCAAGGTTTCATTTCAATAGTCGACGGCGGATATCGACTTGAGAGCCCAGATATAAGCTAGTTACTCCATATTGAACTGTTTGTTCGCCGAATCTCTTTGCTTGGCGTTTAGTGTGCGTGTCTTGTCCGAAGGAACACTTTTGATATCTGGGTCGAAGCCGTCAAAACTGGAACTAGGTGGAAGTCGGAGGGGAATTTCTCGCAAAATCCAAAATCGGGTGTTTCCAAGTTCTAAAATACTTGGTAATATCTTGAACCTGTTCGTACTGTCATTTATCATGTTAGATGGTGTTTCAACAGCGCACTTGCCAACTTACTGCAGTCCAAAATACCAGATAACATCCCAGCTCCCGGCTGATGCGAACATCCAGCCCCAACGCAAAGAGAGATATCCAGCAGGGTGGCCCTCTAGATTATGCAAGCTTCTTGTAGTGTCTGATGGTGGCCGAAACCGCTACTTGTTCCAAAAACCTCTCGAACGATGCAACGTTTGCAAAGTCGTCTCCGTTCGAAGGGCTCGGCAAGTGAGGTGCGTCGCAGCCAGTGAGCGTAACCAACTCGACCAGTTGTGATTTCGGGGTCGGCTGCGAGGACGTCGCTGGCGCCCACCAGAAGCCGTGCAACAGACTGCTCGGGTCCTTATTCACGCAACGGCGGCGCGTCTCCTTGAACATCTTCTCGATATGAGATTTCCTCGGCGAAGGGACGAACCACCGGCTGAATCTGAGGTGTTGTACGTTGAAGAGCGAAGACTGGCTGATGGTCTTTTCGTCGTGAAAGTTCAGGCTGGGGGCCAGTAAAGTCCAGCCCGGACCGCTCTTGACGATGAACGGCTTCATTGCCTTCACAACGGCCTGCCCGGCGAAGGAGGTGAACCACTCTTTGTGGGCGGCGATGTACGGCCATTCCGATGTTCCGAGGGCGATGGTGGGATCCTCAATCTGCTGGAAGAAGGCGACTTCACGGTCTGTCGAGTTTGTCGCATAGGCGCCGGTGAGCATCGCGTCCTGGGAGTCCACCAGCTTGTCCACCAGGTCGAGGAACTCCGGCTGTACTTCCGCATCCTTCATTTGCATCAACGCAAACACGGTGACAGGCATTGCAGGTTGGGTACGTATGAACAAGCTGGTCGCTCAGGCGGAACCTGACGTTAAATAGCAAAGAGATGAGAAGTCTTCTGGAATTGGCTGACGTGGGGGGGGGCCACATGTGGCTGATATCAACTACGTAGCACATTCCTCTCCTCGACAATGTAATTGGAATTACAAGTCTAACAAAGCACCTCGGAAGCTTGTGCATGGTTCGGATAGCCCAACGCCAAAAAATACTAGCGGAGGGAACCCTCGGCTAAGCTGGATGGGTGATGGTCGGTAGGTTATTCGCAACTAGACAGTGTTCAGTGCCCGCTACCTTGGAGTCTAAGTACTTGATGACCCTTTTCGCAAGCTTCCATCGTAAGCGTACTAGTTGATTTAAAATACCCACGTGGGCACGCGAATGCGACCTCATATTTGGCGTCCGCCTCCATAGTTTGCGCATGAGCGGCCGCACGAGCTGCTACTGATGCATTATGAGTGTCGAATCCTATAATTGTATTGAATGTTTCAAGGTCCGACTTACTTGAGATGCAATTCCGAAAGAACATAGGTGACGGTTGGGTTTTATTTTGTCTACGATTCTGGGATATTATGTTTCTAGTCAGGCAGAGCTAGAAGCGATCCTGCCTGCATATGCTTCGTAATCGACTCCCGACCTGCTGAACAAGGCTCACTGACTTGGAGAAATTTAGATATACGAAGTCAACCGAGCACCTATAGACAGTGGTGAGGCCATTGTTTAGTACGGCCATTTTCATATGTGACTGACACTTCCCGGATAAGGAGACACGACTGAGTAGATAAGTGTATGGACACATCAGTAGACCTAAAAGAAATACGACGAGTACAAGAGAAGGGCGTGAGTGATCCACGTCAAGGTCTGTAATAAATCATACAAAACAATAGATCATTAGCGTAAGAGTCTGAAACGGAGTGAGGATTTGGGATAAAGGTGCGGGAAAGTGCCGAGTACGACTCCAAGAAGATTGTGATGGCGTAGTGGATAATTGCCAGTCCAGGCACATGCACCAAGCTTAAACACATCAATTAGGAGCAAGTATAATAGGCTAAATGGCCACTGAATTCTTGTCACATCTCGTCTCATCCATGCCCGGAAACACTTTCCCTACCGAAAGTAGGTATCACTAATTCTGGGCCTCTCCATCCAAAGAAGGGTACAGTTCCCGGCATCGCCTCTACGCCAGACTAGCGCCGGAAATACTTGTCAAAATTCACAACCCCTGTTGGTCTCCCGGGCCGACGAAGGCGCTTGAACCGTTACGAGAGGATCTGCTGGCTCCTCGGCCTAAAGACATTTCTCGAGGCCGCTCCTCAACCCCATGGGGTAACGAGCTCGCGCCAAACCGTGTTTGTAACCTTCATGTCGATTAGGCTGGTGAAACCTTGGACTTTGACGCTGGAGCCGAGTCATGGACTGTCTGAGCTTTGGTTGTGTAAGCATCGTATTGTCGAGGCGAGTATAAAGTCTGCCTGCGGTCGCTCCAAGGATCATGTTGGGGGATCACACGATCAAAGGCCTCTCTCACTCTTGATCATACTCCATACAACCCATCCTTCCTCTTGGTGCCCTTCTCATCGTTACTTGGCTCTCCAACATGTCGCTCGAAGACAAAACATCACATCCCCAACATGCCGAACACGCCATAGACGAAGCTCGGAACGACTTCATCGAGGACACGGCACCCGGCCTGTTCCTCATCCTATGCATCGTAGCCACCGCAATTGGTGGCATGCTCTTCGGCTACGATACGGGAGTCATTTCTGGTGTCTTGGTCGTTATCGGGACCGACCTCGACGGCCACCCGCTTGAGCATTGGGAAAAGGAGCTCATCACTGGTTTGTGTGCTGGAGGTGCGTTTATAGGAGCCATCATCGCGGGTACCACTGCCGACAAATACGGTCGCAAGCCTGCTATTTGGTTTGCGTCGGTCCTCTTTACTATCGGGTCTATTATCCAGGCGACGTCCTACTCGGTGGCGCAGATGAGTGCTGGTCGCATCCTCATTGGTCTCGGTGTTGGGTCAGCGTCCATGGTATGAACCGCGTTTTGACTCTTTTCTCGTCCAAGATGGTGGTTGATATTTTCTAGATCATTCCCTTGTACATCGCAGAGATCTCACCCGCCAAGTATCGTGGTCGTATGATCTCGATCGACATGGTCTTCTTGGGGAGCGGCTCCCTTCTAGCCTACGCCTTCAACGCTGCATTCGCCAATGTTGCCCATGGCTGGAGATACATGGTTGGCCTTGGAGGGATTCCGTCTATCCTTCTAGGCACCCTCCTCTTCTGGTGCCCCGAATCGCCGCGCCAGCTCTTGTTTCATAACCACACAGATAAATGCATCGGCGTTTTGAAGCGGATGTACCCCAAAGCCAGCGATAGCCAGATCGAACAGATGGTTGGCTCCATCCAACTTGGTGTCACCCAGGCCAAACAGTTCAACGAAGAAATCTCGACAACCAAAGCCCTCAAATCTATCTGCACTGTCCCCGCTAACCGAAGAGCTACTATCGTTGCCTGCGGATTAATGGCAACCCAGCAGTGGTGCGGCTTCAACACCCTCATGTACTATTCCAGTACACTCTTCCAGATTGTGGGTTTCAATAACCCTGTGGCCGTCGGGACTGTTGTTGCGGGAACCAACTGGATCTTCACCTTTTTATCCATCTTCCTCATTGATCGTGTCGGCCGCCGAAGGTTGCTACTCTGGACCATGTGGGGGATGCCTGTGTTCTTGACGCTCGCCGCCGTGGTCTTCCACTGGATTCCTATTGATCAGGACACTCTCGAGCTTACATCCGATGTCATTGGATGGCCTGCGATTGTGGTCTTAGTCTCGATGATCCTCTTCGTGGCCTTCTACGCCGCCGGCTTGGGTTGTGTGCCATGGCAGGCAAACGAGTTCCTCCCCATGGAAGTCCGCGCGGCCGGCACGACCCTGATGAACATGTGCAACTGGGGGCCGAACATTGTCGTCTCGACGACTTTCCTGTCCATGTTGCGAGGCATGTCTCCGTCTGGCACTTTTGGCTTTTACGCTGCCCTCTCGTTACTTGGCACCGTCTTCGTCTTCTTCTGCTACCCTGAGGCGGCTGGTTTGACACTGGAGGAGATCCAAATGCTTTTCGAGAATGGATACGGCGTGCGTTACGCGGATGAGATACGGAAGCAGAGGAAGCTTGGACTGTTGGGTCACCAGACTGGGGATTTCCATGATGTCAAAGGCGAGAAGCTCGTGGGTCAGGACATTGTCTAGGGTTGCTTAGCATCCCTCTGGAAACCATCGCAGCAACGTAAACCGGTCAGAGACTCAGAGTCTTGTCGATGTACAGATAGAAAAAAATGAAAACAAAAATAAGCAGTACACGTACCATTGCTCTATTATCTACACTCGTCTTGAGATGATTTCATCATCGCCGCATGCCACATAATACCATCATTCGTCGATGTCAAAATTGCATACTTCAGGGGAGGGAAATGATCAGATCGATGCTTGCAACATCCTATCCTAACACAGGTTGCAGGATGTCCTTTGTTTTTCAATAGTGCTCCTTCGACATTGTAAATTATGATATTGTAGGAGCGACTGGGCGAAAAGTTGTAGCATGCCCAAGTAGACATAGCCCTGAATGCCAACACCTAGGTTTACTATTTCAACCAAACTGCGTGGACTCGAGCTGTATCAATCCCTTCGCCTCCCGTCTAGCCCCACAACTACTCCGCGTTTGTGCCAAGTGTAGAAAGTCTTTCCGGCATCAGGGGAATTATACCCGGATAGTGTGAAGGTGTCTCCCCGAAGCTAGCAGTTATTTCCGCTACCCCTGTCCTTGGTCCGCACCAACCACAGCCATGTGCAGTCATCTTCCATGAAGCCCTCTTTAAAGTCGCCGGCATGGCAAGTTAAGGCGTTGAGATTGGCTCCAACAACGTAGATAGCACGTCTTGTGGTAAAGGGGAATCATCGCCGAGAACAACAATATTCGAATGTCGCTCCCAAGGAAGTACAAAGGTGTCTCACATCCCCTCAGAAGCTCTTGACTCCCTATCAGGAGGTGTAATAGACGGAATTCAACATGTGGTCCTATAACGTTACCCTGTATTGGGACTACAAGGATAATCTAGCAGCCTAGGTCATGGCTGATAGTGCAGCACACACCAAAGAAGCTAGCCAGCCTACCGGGTTCAATGTGATACGCCTGAGGTCATCCAAATAGGGACAAACTAATTGCTAACATTAACTTTAACTCAACTATACTAGGTTCTATGCCAACGACTGAGATCCTTGTCCTTTGGGAACGTAAAGCCAGAGGGTCTCTTTTGCCTCCGGCGGCCCTACCGGGGGCCCTCCTCGCCTTCGGCTCGAGCTCTGCGGCAGCCCCTTAAGCCTATAGCTTATAGTAGCTTTATCTGGTGAGCGGAGAGATAGTAAAAATATCTAATTGCCGTTAGGTATTTCGGGATTGTGGCTAGTGATTGTGGTAGTGAAGCAATATTGGGCTCCTATTAGAAGAAGTAAAGCTGGAAGCTGCCGCTTACTATGTGTCTTTTAACTTCCTGTAGCTTTGCTTAATTATCTCTACTACATTTATGGTATTATCAGTGAGTTATGCGCCCTCTATTCCGTTCGTTGGAGATGGCCGCCAAGAGATATTCGAACGAGTTTGCGGAATCCGGCCAGGATAACAATGCCTCTACTTTTGAAACCCTCAAACGCTGTCAAGACGACAATGCTGGGCGCTTCTTAACGACCGGCAGGTCAAGTTGAAGGAACATGTCATGTATTGAGTCGCCTAAGTTGCAAGACACACATGGGTTGGGACAATGATCATGAATGCTTTTCCAGTCGAAGGACTTTAAAAGACTTGAAATTTGCGCTGTGATCATTTTGAGAATTACATCATAAAACTACACCCAGACCATTCTCGTAGTTTCAAACTACGCCTCGTCCTCATGTTCACTTGCCCATTGCTCCCGAAGCGATGCCCGAAGTTGTGTCGTGCTCCAACCTGTACGCTCCCAAACCTCTTCGAGGAACTTTTCTACGATTTCTTGATCTTCCTTCTTTCGGAAGACCCCTCCCCCTAAACGTGCATGTTAGAATGGTAAGCTGTGGTGCGTCATTCTGGCGGGGGGGTTCACTGACATGCGGACAGCATGTGTCTAGCTGTGAAAAAGGTGTTTTCAGCCCGCTTATTTGAGCTAGCCAGCCCCATGACTCTCAAAAGCTGACTGCGTATGATGCTCTACAGTAAAACATCAGTGACATGGACCTCAGTGCGTGGAACTGTTGGAGGTGTACTTCAACCCTGCTGCCTTGTCGAATGTTGTCGTACACCGAGGTCGTCGACAGTGGCGTCGAAACAGCTAAAACGATGAGCGCAATGTGGTAGTATTGAAGACCGATCGCTGCGGTTGTTAGCCAGCGCCTTGTGTTGTGCGATGAATTAAGGTGAACAGACCGTGAAATGGAGACAGCACCCATCTCAGGCAATAGCTGGCCTGTCTCCTTGTTCCTCGGTTTATCTCGGATGGGTAGGAAAGATGTCGGTTTCGATTCGAACCAATCCTCCACCTGACAACGCATGTCTTTTAATTGTTCCACCGAACACGATGCGGACCCTTGGAATGCGCAGCTGAGCAGCTTGGCCAAAAGGAAGACCATTCTAGTTGCGTATGCGGCGTCGTCGTTGCGAATCCAAATGTCGGATTGAAGAAAAGTGTCAATCGAAGTCTTGAAGGAACATTGCTTGACGAGCGAGACGTAGATGTTTTCACGAAGGCAAAGCCACGCTGCTGCTTCGCCAAGGCCACCGTTGAAGTCGAAGATGGACATGGAATTGACAATGCGCGTGGTACCCGCAAGATGGAGTTCTCTATCATCGGCTAGTTAGAGACCTTGTTAGCCTATGTCTTAGGAGTGAGCAAAAAAGATCTAGAATCGTACACTCCATCTCCTCGTATAGTCGCAAAACGGCAATGGCTGCCAGGAGTTCTTCCGTGACCTGGCCGTCTTGTTCCGACATGGATCGAATGAGAAGCCCAAGGCATTTGTTATAGTACTCTAATGCTTCAGTGTTAGCGTCCGCGGTGTATCGATGAAGATGTTTCGAGGAGAAGGCAAATACGGCATAGCGCAGAACGGGACAATACAGCGCTCGTCGTGGCACTTCAATCTCGAAATGTCGACCCAAATCAGTAATATCGGCCTGGAAACCCTCAGCCAACAAAGTCCTTAGCTTTTCAGGATGGACTAACCCATGAAGCCATATTTTCGATAAAATTCTGCACAAGCACTGCCTCCTCGTCCGAGAAAGGGTCCGCCTGGGAGAGTGAAGTTGAAGAGCTGGCGAGATGAACTGAAAGGCCAGTTCTGAAAGTTCCGAATGAGCTACCAAGAACAGTAGAGTCGTTAAGTAATGTGAGAATGGTGCCCGGACTCAGGTTCAAGTCATTCGATTCTGATTGGACATCCTCGGGGATCACCGTTGAGGATTGAGGTAGGGGGATTGAGGTCGCGTTGCTCAAAAGGGCCCTGTACAGTTAGTTTTGCGTGTCAACTTCACCATGGAGATCCTCACTGCGACGATGCTGAACTGCCAGTAGACCCATGGTCATCAAATATCGAGGGCCTAACATTGCAATCAGTTTAAGGACTTGAGCACTCATAAGACATGTGCAGTACCATTGCGTATCCGAGACACTCCCTTCATATAAATGAACGATGTATGATGTTTCATCAAAATATCTCACTTCAAGTGCAAAAGCCGTTATCACCTCGATGTCAAGAATAGTGCGCGGCGAGGCTTACATTTCCCGCTCGGCTTCAGCCACAGTCGACTCTCGATGTTCAAGCCATCTTCATACGATGCTTCAAGCCCTTTACGAAAACGGACATTGAACTTTCGAACGCACTCGATCCCCGCTTTCATGCATGATGAACACGACGGTCCGTTGTTGTCACCTTCATTACGGGTCAATGAGAGACTGAGAGGGATGTGTGTGTTTAGGTGATTTTTACACTTGGTATGGCGAACTGGAAAATCGAATGAGTCTCGCACTCCAATTGGAATTAAAATTTTTATTACTTACTTCGACAATAGTTGCTTTTCTCAGTTAGACGAGTCTCGATGTGAAGTGTTGACTCGGCACCTACCAGACAGTGACAAGGCGGTTGCGTTTGGAAGTCGGGTCTGGTTGTTCCATCAGATCAGGACCTTCGGGACGATGCAGCGTTTATGAGTAGACATTTGCAGCATATGTCGATATCTGAACGTGATGTTAGATTTGGGGGCCAATTACTGAACAAACCAGGATGCCGTCATGGCAAGAGTCCAGACTGAAGAGCGAGATTGGTGTTGATCACGTGGACTTGAGGCGGGGTAAGACACCAAGAAAGATTTGCTTGGCAGGGCAATTCTCAACCCACGATCCTTTCAAACAGCTTTGATCAGTAGACTATGTTCCTATTGCTTCGAAAGGGAAGGCTCTTTGTTTCTATGCTATCATGCGGTGGTTGTAGAACTCGGATGAAAATTAATCGTAATCAAATATACATGAGTTCACGGCCGGACTGCACATACACCAAGCCTGTCTGAGTGTTCACCCTTCATTGCAAGAGAACGATAACTAATCTCACCGCTCGATTTCTTTTTGATTTATACTAGGATAGCGTTAAGTCTATATAGGCAGTAATGATGGGAAGTGGTAAGGTACAATGTGCCCAAAGATTAGTTTGTTGTGTTCACATTCCTTCACCTCAATGTTCAAAGCAGTTGTTAGCGTTCGGTAGTCACAATACTAATTTCTGACTGCCGTTATGCCTCAAGGAGACTGGAGGAGATGTTGGCTAAAACACCTAGCGCATTATGTTGCAGTCACAGCGTTCAACTACGTGACGTCAGCTTACAGAGTTCACGTTCTCATTATGCAGACGACGTGGGTTTGCGTGCAAACTTGCACCTCCTCATCTGATATAAATATCTGCCAGATCAAACTCAGGAAATCCGTTCCAAAGCAATCGACAAGCTGCTTACACCATGGCGACTGAAGATGACATCCAGCAAGCACCGGAACAATTTCCGTTCGAATTCATCCTCCGCCATGTCGACGACGAACCTACCATTGCCGATTCGCGGTTCTTCCAGCAAGCTGCCGCTCGCATCATCGAGACAGCTTTGGGCTTCGCAGTGATCGGAGAGATCGATGGTGCTACCAAGCTCCTGGAGACTCTGAGAAAGCGAGGACCTGATCCCTTCGGTATAATCCTTACCGGCGACTACCCGTTCCTCAAGCCTTGCATGTACTTTGCGTGGGAAGCGACTTCTTCGTGGCCGTCTTGGATCCCCGAAGAGGAACGTACCGAGGAGAAGCTTCAGGAGCTCGAGGAGCAGGGCCGAGCCCCGTGGCTGGAGAGGTTCAATGGTGAATGGGATGTCACGGAAGAGGTGGCGGAAAAGGCAACGGAACTGGCACGCACCATGATCACCGCAGTCCTGCCCGACTTCAACGGCACGCTGGCTGGACAAGTCGCCCAGGTAGAGCAAATGTGGCAGAACGGGAGTTTTCCGCTTGCGTCGAACCCGAATGGGCCCATCAACGTCCGCTACGCGAGGATAAATATGTGGTGGCGACAGGGCATTTACCCTTATCCCTTTGTTCAGCTGTATCGCACGGCTGGCTTAGTGATTGCGCTCGACATCTACCTACGGTTGGGCAAAGACGAAGAGGCCCAGGTCTCGTTCAAGAACATTTGCGGGAGGATCCAGTACGAAGAACAACTTGAGCAACTATCGTGCTCGCGCATGGCTTGGAAGAAGCTTCTGACAGCACCCGAGCGACCCATTCTCGACCTGCTCAAGATCCACCCCGCAAAACTCAGGCCGGCAGTCTCGCGGGCGTTGCAAATGGCCGAGAATCGACTGACCAACGGACCAAGGCGTCGATACAAGGGCGAGAGTATCGAGAAGCTGATCCACGCCATTAGCGCGAATACCTTCAAAAACTGCCCCTACGACGTGTTGGCGGCCTATCGCCCACCCGGGATGCCTCGGCCTCGACCTGAAAACGCTAATGGCCTGCTGCGACCGCCTTGCTCGCCATCAGACATTGCTGGCCTGGAGAAGCGGCTTGGCGTCACTCTTCCCGAAGACTACAAGGAACTCCTCAGCATCACTAACGGACTTGGATCCATGTGGAACGGTCAGAATGTCGTGGATTACTTGGTCAAAGCCGAGGAAGTGGCTTGGCAGGACATTGACTTCCTGGAAGGGAACGCACTCAATCTGCTGCGCGAGCGGGATCCGTTGCCCGGGACCGACAACTTTCTAGACTGGCCCGATATCGGGACCATACGGGTAATATGCCTTTCTGGGGACCAAAACGACGAGGAACAGAATGGTTTCCTGTTTCTCCTTGGGTCGGAGCAAATTCAAAAGTACAAGGATTACTTTTTCAAGGCTTATGAGGAAAGGAATGAAAAGCAGCGCCGTGAACTGGACCGTGTAGTGGAAGAGACGTATGGTAGCATGGAGAGGTTCCGGAATCTGGAGTATGGCCTGGTCAGTTGGACGGCTTGGGACATTACAATGTTTCCCTATGACGGTATCCGTGACTTCCTCGAGCGGATGGCCGAGGCAGGCTTGTACAAGGATAGACCCTGGTTGAACACCTTTGAACCGAGGTTCCGCAGGCTTGCGTGAAGCGGATGAGAGGGTCTTGGAATATTGAAAATTCGGCGATGGGACGAAGACGTAGTCAATTTCTGATTAGCCATTCATGAGAAGTTTGTGTTTGTGTAGATGCAATGAATGCTGATGCTCAGGCATATCGATCCGGGAAATGTCCTCAAGCTTCTCTACCATTTATCCTTTACGCGGCCGTTTTGTCCTTGCCACACCTGGCAATCAGCTCTTCCCTCAGCTGAGATAGCGCCTCCATAATGGTCGCTTCTCGCACTCGTTCCCTCGAACCGGGGAAACTAAACGGTCCATGTCCACGACTTTCCTCCGGGGACGCGATGCCGATGAAGACAGTGCCCACGGGCTTCCCGTCCTGAGAATCCGGGCCAGCCACGCCCGTCGTTCCGATCCCCCAGGTAGTAGGACTGCCGTCCAACGTCGTCGCCTTCCTTGCGCCCTCGGCCATTTGCGCCGCGACGTCGGCATGGATGACGCCCTCCCGAGCAATGAGATCCGCATCGACGTTGAGCAGCAGCTGCTTGAGCGGAGTTGCGTAAGAGACGACACCGCCGCGGAAGACGGCGCTGGCTCCGGGGACAGATGTCAGCGTCTCCATGACGCCTCCTCCGGTCAGTGATTCGGCCACGCCAATAGTTTCATTTGCCGATTTCAGCAGAGCGATGACGTCGCTGGCGATGTGGAATAGCGTTTCGGTGCGGCGCTGGACATACTGAAGGTTGACGGCGGCCATGGCTTGTCCGTTGTGGTGTTGGTCTCGTGGATTGGACAGTAGGAGACACTGTAGAGGGCAGAGGGGGTTTCCGTGGCGTCGTTGGAAAGAGCGACGTTGCCTTCTAAAATGTGGTTTAAGGCAGAGCTCTCGAAATAGCCTCGAGAACTTGTATGCGCAAGTGCAATTTTCTCATTGATGGTGTTGATTGTTCTGATGTGGTAGCCTACGAATTAGGCAGCAAGGCAGACAGCCTCAGGCGGCGAGGCCAGCGGGTCAGCCGTACGTACAGTAAGCCGAATGTGCAACCTCCAACAGCCACTGCAACGACGAGGCGATAACGAGGCGGTAGCAAGGCTTGACGACCAATGATCCAGGTTGATCCTGCTCTGGAACAGACCATTCCCTCGGCCCCGGAATCTTGATGCGCAGTAAACACACACACAGTCGGCTTCGCCTGATTGGCTCGAGATGGCAGACCCAGTCTCCGTCGGCCACGACTGTGAAGCTTTGCCTTGGGCTATGCGTGGGAACGGGGCTGATAAATATCGGTGACCGGGAGCGTGAGGCAAAATGGATACCCGATGCGACCGCATTCACGCTGGTGAGATATCTTCACCCATAGCCCAAGTAACTAGTCCCTGTCCACATCCATTGATTGAATCACTATTGACAGGCTTGGAAACACATGCTCCTCCCATCAACACCTGCTTAACCTGGCACACTAATTCGTTATGGCACTGCCCTCTTCTAACAAACCATACCCGAAAATTGTGGCCTTGGACCTCGAGTAAGTCGCTATTTGAGGTTGTCTTTGTCATGGTCTGAACCAACTGATTGATGCCTGGTAGCGGAACTGTCTGGCGCGGCTGGCTGAACCAGTTCTGGATGGGCCGGAGAGGAAAGTTCTCGAATGACATTGCGGACAACCTTGAGATAAAGAGAAGAGGACGTGAGTTGATCCTCGGGGATAAGAGGTCAGTGTCGAATCTTCTGTCAAACCATATCATATTGACCATCTTCTTTAGCAACCAGGATGTTCAATGGCCAGTTTCGTCAGATATCTTTAACATCATCCAGGACCTCCGGGCTAGACGGATCACGATTGCTGTCGTCTCCAGGAATACCAGCAAGAATCTGTCAGTACATTTGCAGAGGTGCACATAACAGCCGCCAACTCGTTTTCCATCTAGGACGGATCGCGCGCTCTGGCTGATTCGGGTTCGGGACCCCAAAGATGGCCAGACGAAGCCGCTCACCGAGCTGCTCAAATACAACGAGGTGGCGGAGAGTAAGTTGTGTCCAAGGTGCTACAAAATGATAATATGCTGAGCTATCTTGAGGCTCGAAAATGGAGCATTTCCAAAGAATTCAGGGATGGAGTCGACAGAACTATTCCGACATGGTAAAAATGTCCTTTTTGCTCAAACCACTCGCCACTGACAAATCTCAGATCCTATTTGATGACGAGTTCAAGAATGTTGATGTCGAATTATGGCAAGGTACGTTCAGTCATCTCCATTCCTAACACATTACACTCTCACACGACGATCAGGCGTCACTTTTGCCAAGGTGGACTCCCGCGTCGGCATTACATGGAGTGATTACAACGTTGGACTCGACCTATGGCGCCGTTACCAGGCGATCCGCCGCCCAATACCTCAACACAGGGTTTATTCAGAAAGAGCAAGGTTTATTGGTTACGTCGGGGCGGACAGAACCTCGGCTATGCGATATCAAAGCGGAAAACGGCGCTTGAAAAGCAATCGAGCGTCGCGATGGGGTCACGGTATGTACGTCACGGATAACCCAAGCGTGTAAGTCGTTCACTGTTCGGGAAAAAATGATCCGACCCGAATCAGGCTATTAACGATGCAAGCGCCGCGCATTTCTCGAGAGCGGGAAGGGAGAACGAGCCTGATAATCAGTATGTGGTTCTGCTCTATACACGAGATTGGGATACGTTTAGACGAATGGCCAAGGTAGGGGTTTTCCATTGCGGTCCAGTACCTTTCTGTTAACGCTACTCAGGTATGGGTTCCAGAATTTGGGTCGATCCCCCAGATCAACAACCTCAACCAGACAGACGAAGCGACCGCCGAATGCCAAGATAGGCTTGATAAGAAGGTCGCAGAAAGGTTTGGGGTAGAAAAGCCGTTCATTCTCTTTTCTAGACACCATTATATGAGCAACATGACGTTTCTGACACGTGGAGAAAGATTCAACGAAATGGTCTTGTATCCGAATGTCCAAGACGCTTTGTTTTTTGGCGAGCCATTTCCCGTGGCCAACGCCACCGCCAATATCCAGCAAGGGCATTGGAGGGACACAAAATGGCATTGGTATTTGCGAGACATGAACATCAAAGTAATTCCAGAGACGGTGCAGGACTTTGCGGACCATCGGGAGCAGATGGGTAACCCGTAGATTGTGGCTGTTTGCTGTTAGGAGACACTTTCGAGATGCTTGTCCTTGGACGAGAACACGAATTCTTAGCTCCGTCCTGGAATCGACTTCACAACATGGCACTCCTTTAGTCGACTGACATAAGAGTCACCATTACTTTTTATCATGATCCATTGAATTCTGAAGGTTTAAATACAACTATAAAACACCCGGGTAAAGCCCCCAACCATAGATGGCCAACACTACTTGCATTCCGCTCTAAAACTAGCCACACCCGATACTTCAAGCTGCGGCTGCTTACAAGTCTGCTCTTTGGCGCTGGTCAAGATATCAATAATGCCGCCCGCATCGCAGTTGTCGTTGTTGTAGATGTACACTGAGCACTTGTCGCTGATGTCCCCTCTGATGTAGGAGCCGAAGGACCCGTTCCGGATGCCCTTGGTGCAGCCCTGCGTTCCGGTGCCGCTGTAGGGGTCGCGTGCTCCTGTGCATCGCTCGTGGCTCTGGTAGACGCTGAAGGACCAGGCCACGTCCCGGCGAGAGGTTGGGGAACAGGCGCCGAGGCTGAGTAGGGGGACTAGGACGAAGAGGACCGAGGACTTCATTTTCGGATCTGTGTGTAGGATGCTCTGGTGGGTGGGGTCTTGAAGATTTTGCTGGTTTCGGTGTTGAGGCGGACTGGATGTGGGTAGGTATGTGTAGAGTGTGTATAGAGAAGCTGGACTTGTAGAGCTGATGAGTTGGTAAAGTTGATGAGGTGATGAGGCGATGAGGTGATGGGTTGATGAGTTGATGATTGGTGATTGATGAGTTGATGATTGATGAGTTGACGAAAACGGCGGCCTGGCTTCTATCTTTTGTATGAATCTCTGCCTTCGAGCTTGTCCACTCCGTCATATACTCTTGATCAATTACATCATCTCACAAGAGACCAAAAACCTCAATGACGCAACAGTCAACAATGTACTGCGGCGCAGGAACCGTGTTGTCCACCAATGCTGAGCCCATGTTCATGGAAGGTTCATAGAAATCAGTCAAGTGTTGGTAACAATGGTATGCCTTGCCTCTGAAAGGTTACACTGCCCAGGCTTGGCCTGACCCATTCGCACCGCCCCCAGCCCCCGTGGCCTTGAGGTTCAGCTCGCCACCAGTCTTGCGATAGGCTCTTACAATAGGCTTTCACAATAGGCTGCAAACACACAAAAGTCCCGGATTAGTGAGACTGTCGGTGAATGTCTCTTTCAAGACCTGAACAGCATCCGATCGGCACAAAGGAATCCCATGCCACCTTGGCGCATATTCCTGTAGGAACTGCATAGACATGAACCACAGAGCAGCGGGGCGGTTAATGACGTATAATAAATACCACCTATGATATCAGCTGACGGCCCCCAACGCCGCGGACAAGATGGAAGCAATCCGTGACAAAACGATGAGAGGTCATTTTTAGAAAGGAGGCTATGTTGCCGCCATGTCCGTCCCGTTCTTGCAGATCGGGCACTGACAAAAGTTATTGAGTTGGAACAATCCGATAGGCCAAATAGACCCGAGAATGGAGGACCCCTGCAACAACAGCGCCATCACAATGGTCTACAGGGCCTCTTTCTCTGACACACATTGTTCTGTAAGAAGTAATCGAGCGCGCTTTGCGTTAAACCAGTTGGTTCGTTTAAGGTAACGGATCTACGATTCTATGTAATACATGGCTTAGCGTCCCCGCTCTCCTCCCAGCACCTCCAGCATCTCGGACATATCCTTCCCTTTCAGCCCCATCTGCCTAGCGACCTCGATAGCCGAGGCACCGCCATCGTCGGTGGCACTAGGGTCGGCGCCGTGCTGCAGCAGGAGTCTCGCGATGCCGACGTGGCCAGCTCGGACCGCGACGTGGAGCGGCAACGCGTTGGCCCCCATGTTGGGAGGGGCGTCGGTGTCGAGGCGGGCGCCGCGATCCAGGAGACGTTGGATCATGGACTCCTTGCCGCACTGGGCGGCGGCGGCCAGCGCGCCCGAACGCTCCAGGCGGGCGCCGTGCTGCAGCAGCAGGTCGACCGCGGCGGCGCCATCCGCGTAGAGCGCGGCCGCCAGCGCGAGCGGGTAGGCGGCCGCGTCCGGGTCCTGGTTCGGGTCGGCGCCGGCCTCGAGGAGGAACCGCAGGTACTCGAGCGGCTGCTGGCCCATGCACGCCACGACGAGGGGCGTGCCGCGCATGTCGAACTGCATGTTGATCGCGGAGGGGTCCCGGGCGAGCAGGGCCTTGGAGATGGGGATGGAGCCTGCGTTGACCGCGGCTCGGACGACCTCCTCGTTCAGGGGGACGGAGGGGTACCGGGTCAGCAGGAAATCTACCACGTCGAGCTGGGAGCTTTTCGCGGCTGTCGTCAGGAGGTTCTGGATCGTCTCTTCCGACGGCGACTCTTGGTGGTCCGCAAGCAGAGTCCTCATCCGGTCAACGTCTCCGGCCGAAGCCGTGGTGACAAGCGAATCCTGAAGTTCAGGCGTCATTTCTGCGTAAGGAGTTTGATACTCGGTGGTGTAACAAAATATTAAAAATCAGGGGGAGGGCGCTAGGATGAATGGGGGTTTCTGCGTTATCTGGTCGAGCTTTGTAGGTGTCTAGACGTGTGATAAGGTTTGGTTCTGGAATAGTACGAGATGTTGCTGGATGTTTACAAAGGAGTGTTTTCTTAACTGATTGCCAAATTAGGCTCCCGTAATAAGAGTCCTAGTTATGACGTCACGTAGGGCTGTGTAAAATTGATGCACTCAACTATAGCCCATGGAGGTTCAAGAGGGCTACGTAGCCACAAGCTGTGTGGTTTGCCACATACCTGTACTTGGAAGCCAAGGCAAAGGCTTCTATAGGGAGACGAAGTTGCACTCTCAACCCTGTAGCCCGTGGCAGTGCTTCGGCGGCCAAAATACCTGCAACACGTTAGTGTGACCCACCATCCAGCGTTTCACACGGCGCTTACACGATCGACATATATCCGTCGACATTAGGAAACCCCGTATTTACACATAGTCCTTGCTGCTGCCTTGCCTCCCGTCTATGTATTGCAGTGACGTAGGGAGTATACGGCCAGGCTGATATAAGCTTACCTGCCAAGATGGATCGGTGAATTGCCGGTGGCAGAGAAGGAGGCCCATATCGTCATGATAGTCCTGTAATGACGATAATGCGCACGTAAATAAACAATACAGCTGCTCGGCTGAATGGACGATCGTCTTGGCAGTCAGTTTTCCAATCTCGATCGTGATCACTGCAGGAACTTTTGCTGTGGGGTACACGGCGGGCTGACATGCCAAGATGGATTGGGATTTGGACGGCAGACGAGGAGGTCCTTGAAGGATCGCCGTGGAGGCTGCTCGTGTCTCTCAGTACTGTTCAGAAATAGGATAAAGATGGTTCAGAGGCCCGTCAAGCGGTTCAAAACATCAATCAAGGCAGCATCACTACCTCTCCAAAGCCACCCAGCCATCTTCCCTCAAGGCAACCAGACACCATACTCCTCCCTCTGGGCATACACTCCACAAACGAGTCAAAATGAAGTTCTTCAACATCATCTCCGCCGCCGTTCTCTTGGCCCTCCCAAGCACCATCTCTGCAGCGCCAGCAGGAAACACTCTGCACCGTCGAGACTGCCCATCCGTCCAAACGATCCAGGATTGGATCAAGGACAACAAAAAGGGCGGCGACAACACCGTCTTCTACACCGCAGGCGCCAAGCAGGACCAGGCCGTCGCCTTCGCCAAGACGCTCACAAACGGCCAGTACTGGAACGGCGTCTACGGCAACCAATACCTCAAGTGGATCGAGGAGTGCGGCCCGGGTCCCGAGCAGGACAAGCTGTTCCCCCGCATGGGCGAGGCCCTGGCCAAGCAGGCCACGGGCACAGCCTACGTTTTGATGCTCAAGGGGAAGCCCATCAACGACTTTTGGAAGAACTACGAGTACCCGTCGCTCAATGCGAATAAGATCAAGATTACTGCCGTCAATGCTGAGGACTTTAATGATAAGAAGGATTATGAGCATGACAAGCCGTTTAAGCGCGCTATTATGGCATAAAGCTTTGCTCAACATGTTCAAGAATCCAACAAAAAAGGATTATCTAGCAGCTAAGAATACAAGTATATAGAACTCTTCAGTACTTGATCAGATAGAAATTAGTACAAATCCTTTCAACATCAATATTCCTTGAGTTTATCACTAGTTTTACTAGAAGCCATTAGGTTCACGGATGCGCGTGAGTACGTGCAGAGTGAAAACCCTTACTAGTCTAGTTTGAGACATTAGATTGGGCTGTAGCACTGTGAAACGAGACTTCCAGCGATAATATAGTTGTATAACATTGAAACTCGGTTCGGGCTGGATACCTGACGACCAACCGGTTCATTCGAGTACCACAAATAAGGGGACACTAGGATATAAGTTTGACACTACCAAGTTGGCGCAAGTTTACGCGTAGCTTGATTCTATCCTTGACACAGCACTTGACTAACCGTCCAGTTCATACCCACATGATGCTGTACACTGGACTATCCCACGTTTACATCTCTCTGCAGACAAATGGTTACTCGCAACACCACCAAACTCAGCTATAGTCCCGTCGGGTCCAACGAACGAACTCAATTACAGTCCCGCCGGGTCCAACGAATAAACGAAGGCTGGGGCGGGCGTGCAAACATGGACGTGTGATCCGTCGGCGGCACAACGCCCTCCCTTCCATCCGTAGTGTTGAGCTTGAAATTGCGCACGATAGTGGCGACAATGACACCCAGATTCAGATAGGCGAACTTCTCGCCAATGCATCGATGCCGTCCAGCCCCAAACGGGATGTACGGGCTTTTGGTCCCCTTGGCTACGGCGCCGTAGCCGTAGTCAACAGTATCATCGACAGCTTCCTCGACGTGCTGAGGTTGATCCCATCGATGCGGGTTCCAGCTCTTCGCGTCCGGGAAGAACTCGTCGCTCATCGCCGTCACCATGGGCGACGCGAGTAACACCTTGTCGGTGCCAACTACGTAAGGCGTCCCGGGGATGGCAAGGGGGTTCTTGACTTTGCGGAGGATGGAATGGATGGAACCGTGCAGACGAAGGGTTTCCTTGACCACGTTGTGCAAAAGCGGGAGTTTGTCTAGGTCTGAGTACTGCAGCGGCGGCAGGTGATCTTGGCCGTCTTGGCCGAGGTTTTGCACTTGCTCTTGGAAGAGCTCTTCGGCAATGTTGGGATGCGCGGCCAGTCGGAGCATGATCCATGCGCTAGCTGAAGAGGACGAGTGTTGACCTCCCATGAGGAGCGTGATCATCATGTGTGCAATCTCTTTGTCTGGAACGGGTGTTCCGTCTTTGTAGTGCGAGTGCATGAGGTTCCATATCATGTCGTGTTCCGCATCGGGCTCGAGGTCGTGTTTGCGACGTTTGTCGATGATGTCTTCGTAGACACATCGCATCTTGGCGTGGGCGGCGTCTCGACGGCGGTTTCGGGGCAGGGGTAGCCAGGGGAATAGGAAGTTGATGGGGGTAAAGCCCTGGTTGGCATCGAGTCAGCATGAGGCTTGAAGGCAAAGGACGATGCATTGATACGACACTTACCATGTCGAGGTCGTGATACAGCTCGGCGAACTCAGCTGTCAGTTTGAGCCGCACCTCCTTTCCCTGCAGCGACCGCGCCGCGGTGAACAGTGTAATCTCTGACATGGCGGCGGAGATGTCAACCACGCCCGACGCGCCTTTCCATGCAGCGCCGAGTTTGACATAATCCAGCACTTCTCCCTCGATCAGGGGAACGTGCGACTCCAGCGCCTTCTGCGTCAGGCCGAACTTGACAAACTTCTTCTGTTCCATGAGCTTCGAGTTTGGACAGTCGTAGATGACGTCGCTGCCGAACACCGGCGTCGTGAGCGGGCCGTAGATCTCCTCGGCGTTGACGTCCTGTAGCTTTCCGTTGAGGATGAAGTCGTTGCCTTCGAGGCCGAGGTAGCAGGTTGTCTTCCTGCCGAAGAGGGTGAAGGTGAAGACATCACCATGCTCGTGTCGGTCAGCCTAGGGTACACGGTTCCGTGCGCGCGTTTCACAGAAAGAACGTACCTTTTCCCGGTACTTGTTGAAGAATGCGACAGGATCCATGCCGTACGAGATGGCGTTTCCGACGTAGGGTATCCAATGGAAGACGGCTGGTGGTTCGGTCTTGCGATGGAAGAAGACTTGACGGCAGGCGCTGATGAGGATTGAGGCGGTCAGTCCCAAGAAGATGTAGATTACAAGCAAAACCATGATGGACGACTGCGAAAGTTCCGTGAGTTCCGCCATTGCAGAGCGTGTTGAGCTGGGATGGGAGTCGGTCGAGGGTGTTGGGAGTGTAGTGTCTGAGAGGCAGCAGGAAGTGCCAGTAGCGACGGGGGCATTCTTCAGGCTACTCTAAATACCTGGCTTGGAGATTACCATCTACTCTTTATGCCATCTTTTGTAATCCCTGAATTGTATCTGGTCTGCCACTGGCTTTCCATGTTGTGTCGGTGGGTGAAGGGAGATGCTCCACATCTCGTATTCGGACCCTGGGCCGGTATTCGTATTGGATGCGTACCGCGCCGGGACTTGCAGTAAGACTCTGCTGACGGAGCTCCGGGTGTTCCATGCTTTTGTTCAGACGCCTCTTCCCTTAGACATTGGCGTTACATTCGGCCACAAAGACGGGCCACATACGCTCACCGTGATGATGCAATTTGCTAAATCTTCTGGGCTCTGAAGACTCCAAACCGCAGATACCCGAGATATCGCTCCGCACTACCAGTAGTATGAAGTGGGAACTCGAGTGAGGTTGGTAATGAGAGTCGTTAGGAAAGATCTCTGACTGATTGTGGCTACCAGACACAAGATGTAAGCGCAGTATTATGCGGATACCAATTTCTGCTGACTTATTGCTGGTAAATGCTAAAGTAACCTTGACATGTCGCTCAGCTTGATAGCCAACGCCTCATCCAAGACACCATAGATAGACTGAAGTCTTCCTTAGCATGCCCGTCAATAACTGGAAGCTTGCTTGACTTTCAGTATTAAATTGTGCTCCAGTTATGTAGGATGTCCCGCTGTGTTTATACCCTGCTTAGCGGGTTTAGATCCCTTAGCGCCGCATAAATACTGAAAAGGCACCAGTAGAACATAAGGGCTTGGTGTTTTAAAGAGTAAAATAGATAAACTGCCCATTTCTTATCAGTTGCATTATCCTGATGATCCATAAGCAAAAGACTCTTCTCTTCTAACCGTACGATTAAGCAAAGGTAAACCACTTGTATCTGCGGTCTAGTCTGGATGACTGGTGTCACTAAAGAAGGGGCTTCTGTTGAGGCACTTGTCAAATGATGCTTGTTGAGTTTGTTTGCGTCCCTTGTTTCACTCGTTCTTGTAATGCTGTGGATTTGCTTTGTCCGCAGAAAAATGTCATCTGACCAAGTCAGCCACCCGCTCAAGGCGAAACACTCGCACCTCGGTCTGAGTCGGTAGTAACGAATTGTAGATAAAATGGAGCGAGTTCGAGTGAGTCATCTAGCAATAGATGAATAAACCTCAATACTGTAAGAAACGGACTGAAATCAAGTACCGACCAACGTCGTCTCCGAGAGCCCATGGTACAAGACGATTCAAAACGTCGGAGCTTCCGCTTCAATTGGCACAAGACTGCCCTTGCCCTTGAACACCTCCACAATCTCGGCCTGCTCCGTCAAGATGAGTCTATCCGTCTGCTTTCCAATCGAGGCCAGCCCCCTCCAGCGCTCGAAATCATCCGCGTTCCGCTTATCGCCGTGAGCCTCCTTTGCGTTATCCCAGTGTCCCTTCGCGAATGCAAGCATGCCGTTGATTGTCTTGTGGGTAATGTCATATACCAAAGACACGATGGTCCCTGTCTCTTCGAGCCAGTTGATCTGCCAAAGCTGCCCGGGGCGAATGCACTGGTATGCCGCGGTCTGGTAGCTGCTGCGGCCGGCCATGGGTCCACCATGGATGGCGTAAACGACGCGGTTTTCAGAGAAGAACCAGATCTCGTAGCGCCATTTCTCTGGGTTTCCTTGCGAGTCCGTTGCGTCGTAGTCGTAAATGAGATGGGTGTCGCGGATGTCCTTGTCAAAGGATTGGTCCAGGGGAGTGTTTGTTTGGTAACGTGGGAGGGACATTTTAGGAGTCCTATATATTTTCTTTTTTAGATAACAGAGTTATGAAAACTTTCTGTGATACTTGGCTTTGACGATGCTTTAAATACCCGCCTGAGATCTTCGATGTGGCAAATCTATCCAACATCTTGTGCGTCCGAACTAGTGCGTGGCTTACCCAACTCCAAAGCTCAGCTGATGTACGGGACGGCTCGTGGCTGTATTTTATGGGGCTTCCTAAACCGCTATGGGCTTTCGATTTCCTTGGATAGTATGGTACATTTGGGACTACTTGAGGGCCATTGAACCCTCCCGAGTAGCCAGAATACGCACTTGAACGACATGATGTCACACGAGACTAAAGAGCATCCACAAATTGACCGAGATCCCCCGTAGGTGATGCCGAGGCTTTGCTAGTCGTGAAGACAATTGGCAATTGCTACCGGCAAGACCAGAGGTACAGTAGTGGAATAAAGATAGGTTAGACTAAACTTTCAGCTCGCTACGGCACTTGGGCTCGGCTCTCTCGAGATAAGAGATCGGAGGCCTCTAGCTCGCTTCTCCCAAGTTTGAGGGATTAAAATTTCAATCAGGTAATCTAGGCAATTGAGGCAACATTGAGAAGTGTGGATTGAGCATCAATCAACTGAGACGCTGACCTACCCTCACACCTTGATTTCCATTTCCTGCGGCCGAACATACTTGTACGTGCTGGTAGGACTGGAATGTCATCTAAGCAGTCATAGAGATCCTCTACGCCCCTCCGAGATGAGGCTAAAGCTGTATAAGAATTTGACACCAAGTCATCGACGTAGTGTACATCCGAAGCCGCTGCATAGGCAGAGCGAAGTTACCGAAACGAGCTTGTGCTGCGACTTAAGCATCAGCAACTACTTGAGGTTTTCTGAGGCTCTTTATCGATTGAATAACCTTTCTGTGCCTTTCAGAGCCCGAGGCTAACAAAGCCCTCGCTTGGAGCTGAGCCTTTTTGATGCCTTTATTACTCTTCTCAACTATGTTATACTGGAGCATGAAAACCTTCCGAAACATTTGTTCTAATATTAGTAGCGTCTACGGAAATTGACGGAAAAGCGTAGATTGAAAGCAACCACGGTGCTGGTTGTCCAGTCTTGACTGTGAGGTTGTGCGGTTGATGCCAGATACGGGAATAGTTTGCTTTGGGGTCAAAGTGATTGGGGTTCTGGAGGAGTCATTAACTCCATTGGGCTGAATTGTTCCGTGTTCGTTGTAGATTCGAAAGGTGGCATTCTGGAACCCGGTGCGGTTGGGCTGAGTGAAGATGTCGGAGACGTTGAAGTAGGTGAAGGCGTTTGGGATGGTGGATGTTGTAAGCACAAGACCTTTTGAAATATCTCTGGCCTGGCACGATGCTTCCTGATCATTTTGAAAGAACGTGATAGTAAGATTTGTGTTGCTTTGGTTTCGATTGTCAGTGGGAGTATGTGGAAGGCAGTAAGTTGGCTAATCTTACGATGCTTCATGCAGCGCAGAACTATATGGTGATACGGGAGTGAATAATAAGACAATATTGAGCATCTTGAGGGCGTGAGAGAATAACACACTTTCTAATAGGGTGATAGTGTTTGAGAAATCGTATGTTGAATGAGACGGAGAAGATGAGTCGAGCAAGGATTGATGACCAACACGAATTGAGAAATGCTGACACGCCTCCGGTGGGATTCGTACGTGGCTTGATGATTTGCACTGGCCTGTACCCGTTACGAAAGCTACAATCAGCAGAGAATGCGTCGTTTTGGTTCCTCGCCTGGTTGGACAGCTCTCGGCCAACACGGTAATGACGTGGCCCAGGCCATCGACCAAAATTCGAGTACCACGCTGCCTGATGGAGGATGAGGTTCCTTATATAAGCTTGTTTCTAATCTAGAATTTTAAGCTTATCATAACAACCGTTACATACTTTGACAGATACTGACTACTTGGTGCTGGCTCAACTTGAAGCTTCAAGCTACGACAGCGATACATTCGCTCTATAAGATGGTGTTATAAAGCCATAGGCCCATCTATTAATGGTTCAACACATGCAGAATTCATGTGGTTGGTGGCAGCATTGACTCCCTGGTTCGGCAGTTCAACGTGCTAGATATCGAGATTGACAACTTCCAAGCACCTGTTAACCCTCTTACTTCTTTCTCTGCACTTCTCTTGCTACCTAAAGCAGTCTTCTGGTGGCCGTACTACTACAATCAACATCTGTAATCGAGAGATATGACTGCAAAAGTTTGGTGTCTGGTAATTTTGGACCGAGACATTTGATGAACATTGTTCCTTAAGCTCCGTCAGCGTAGCGCCTGTCAACATTCCCAGTGCGCTTGTTCTATAAGACCACACTCTACGTCTGCTGTAAAAGGCAGGAGGAAGTATATCCCGCCATCGTGAAGTTTCCTCAGCAGGGGTTTGAACGGATTACCTATTTTCCGAAGTAATCTGAAGCTTCCCGAGCTGACAAATCCAAATGTTAACTTTTGAAGATGACAGCCTTTACGCGTATACCGTAACGCATTCCACCGTATCTTATATCTTTCCAAAGATGGCCTCCGATTCTACACCAAGCGTCGCCTCGACACCTTCCACTCTCAATTCAGACAAGACCAAATCGACCGAAACAGCAGGGTCATCTTCCTCCTCATTCAGTAGAACACCTTCAAAAGACATCACCATTGCCTTCCCTTCCAAGTCAGAAGCTCAAAATCATGAGCTTGTTGCCCAAGTCGCCAGTCTTGTTAACAGGGTGTATGCCGAGGCTGAGGCCGACATCTTTCGGGACGGATACCAGAGGACCGATCCTGATGGAACCGAAATCGCCGGCCTCATTCTCCAGGGCTGCCTTGCATTAGCCTATCTCCATCCCGAAACTGCAAACCCATCCGACAAACGCGTTGTTGGCTGCATGTACATCAAGCGTCCCTCTCCGGAAATGGGCAATTTCGGGATGCTCGCGCTGGAGAGTGCCTATCGCGGTCAAGGGCTTGGACGCGATTTCATCGTCTTCGCCGAGGAGTACGTTCGCCAGCTGGGATGCACCGTCATGCAACTTGAATTGCTGGTGCCAACTCAGTTCAAGCACCCGTTGAAGACGAGAATGGAGGCCTGGTACCAGCGGTTGGGCTATCGCATAGTGCGGCTCGGCAGTTTTGATCAGGAGTACCCATTGCTGGCACCACGATTGGCTGGCCCTGCCGACTACAAGGTTTTCGAAAAGGATCTGTCGTAGGGCTTTTATTGGTGTAGTCAACGTGGTCCCTCCGATAATAAAGAGTCCACGAGAGTTTAGAGATGGTCTTAGAAGTACGTTAGAGGGGAATAGAGAAGTCGGGTCGTTTTGACAACTGTTTA
Source organism: Microcera coccophila (assembly GCA_024112705.1). Lineage (NCBI taxonomy): Eukaryota > Fungi > Ascomycota > Sordariomycetes > Hypocreales > Nectriaceae > Microcera > Microcera coccophila. Next base: position 19,118 of record JAMYIC010002321.1, on the reverse strand, counting down.
GTAGTTGTAAGGTTCCAAAACTATGATTCTGTTACTTGTTATAATGTTTTCGTATATTTACTTAAAATGCCAACCTGAGCTGGGTGTCAGTTAGCAATAGGTAATTTGTTAAGCAAAGCGATACGAAGTTAAAGGACACGTAGTAGGCGGCAGCTATCTCACGCTCACTAAATAAAGCTACTATAAGCTATAGGCTTAAGGGGCTGCCGTAGAGCTCGAGCCGAAGGCGAGGAGGGCCCCCGGTAGGGCCGCCGGAGGCAAAAGAGACGCTCTAGCTTTACGTTCCCAAAGGACAAGGATCTCAGTCGTTGGCATAGGACCTAGTCTTATGTAGGCGGGTAAGTGCAAGATCTATTAGGGTCTTGACGGAATGCTGCTTTGTATCATTCTGATCTCGTTTTCGAACATGCTTTTCCTCCATAACTTCGTTATATCCTCATTTCTTGTTTTTGGTTCCATCGGTCAAGCATTCCATCATTTTCTTCGCCATGGTTGTTGTAAAACAAAGTGAAAAGGGTTGAGGTTCGAGAACCGACATGCTCTCGCAACATCCCTGTTCGCGGAACCGCAGCTGTTCTTGCTCCCCCTGAATACAAATTTCTTGGTCAAGACAAGAAGCTCGGATAGACCATGATAGTCCCTACCGACATCGTCCAGTTTTGCACCTAGAACCCTGCGACTGTTGGTAGAATTAACGTTCGAGGCAGTACGGCACCTGGTTTCATATGCTTCGGCCATCATGCTGTAAATAGTTCCAAAAACAGTCGAGGTTTCTACTTCGACCCTAGGAGCAAAGCTCTGGAGGTCAGGACACGGCCTATCTATCTGTTCCTCTGGCTCTTTCTTTAGCGCTTCCCATCGACCTGCAAGGATGCAAGACAAGAAAAGGACATGTCTGTTGCTCTGTGGCCGATGAAGCCCTAGGATAAGAGACATTCGACTTGCTGCGGTAACTAGCATTGATAGCTGCGGTACCCTGGGACATGAAATGAGAAGAAGCAGCGACTGGAGACACCAGATGGACGGCATGGTCACCACCTCGAAAGTATCGAAGCATTGCTTGACCGACTCTAAAATATCGGAGACCAGAGGGTCGGTTTCTTGGTTGTCACTCAAGTATGTTGCGACGAAAAGGCAAATGGATCGAGTCAACAGCGGCGGCGCGAACGGTCTCGTACGCAGGTCCTGACGCTCTACTATTGCCCAGCAAGGTGCAATTTCGTCAAAGTACCTGTAAAGCGTGAGCCTTTGGCACTTCAAGTTGTTCCCCCCCCCGTCTTTACCTATCGATTAGAGAAGCTGCAATCAAGGTCATCCCTGGTGGTAGGTCGAGGCTCAGCGAGAACTCGCTGCTGGTTGAGGGATCTCGTTCATCATGGATTTTCGGCTCGATTCGAGGCGGCGAGGGGTTCCTCATGGAACATGTAAACTTTCTGAATGCACAACGACTACACGGATATCTGCCATCACACCTGTGCAATTTTAGCCTACACATGAGAGTAACTCTACAAGAGCTTTACCTTCTTTTGGCAGTGCGGCACTGAAGACAGGCTCGGGTAGTCCTGAGTCTTTTGGTAGCGCTTGGCTCCATTGTTTGGATGGATCAGTCGTTTCGAGTTTCGAGTTTCCTCGATAGTGGACAGCAGTGATGACGGAACACGCAATCAATTCATTTGGAGAATTCGTATTTATGGAGGAAAGGTCTGCAGGCTGTGGCGTCCGTCTCATTGCCGCGAGCAATTGCCGGGTATTACGACTGGCGCGCAACTAAATGGCTCAAAGGTCCACGCAGTACGCAACTCTAGCTTGTACTCTGATCCAACGCTTTGGTTAGCCATCCAACACACGCAAGTGAGTGATGACTTTCTCAAGGCCTTGCGTATAGCGACGCGGTATTCCAATTGTCAATGGGGGTATCCCATCCGGGCTCCTCTTTAAACGTTTCTCAGGATCCTGCCCTGATACGTGGTATTGTTTAGTCTACATACTGTGTGACCTTTTTTTGTTTTAGACTGTCTTGCGGAGTTAGTTTGGTTGGCTTCCGACAAATTATAGCGTCACCAGCTACGCCTTCGACGCAAGCAAAAGGGATACGGATGTCCTGGTTTAACAGCAGCAAATCTGGCATTTGTTAACCGGGGCGGAGAGGCTTCGCTACCGATCTATTCCTACGGTGCGCAAGTAGGCAGTCCTGTGAAAAAGTATCGATCATGAACGCTTATCCAATCTGCGACTCTTGCAGGAGGTATGACTGTTCCTACGAGTTAACCCTGCATTTTACTGACTGTAGTAGGTTGAGGCTTAGATGTGTTTGGGAAACCTCAGAATCTTTCAGCCCAAAATGCAACCGCTGCGCCGGATACGATTCAAGTTGCCTCGTCAATTCCCAGACGTGGCCCGTCAACGCACAGCGGCAACTTGAGACTACAGTGCTAAACGGATCCTCCGGCAAAGTATTCTGGGGTCCTTCGTCAAACGCGGGCGGTCATCCAATTGATCTCCATGGCACTGATGAGCTGCCGCCCTCTCCCGACGTACCATCCTCTGGATCATCCCGTCAGTGGGCGGTTTCCGAGGCAAGCAACGAACCGAGAGGTGGCGAAGATGTTTTGGATCTTGATAAGAATGTCAAAGACCACCTGTTTCAGATATACTTCCAGCACATTCAGCCTTTTTTCCCAGTCGTTACCGCGCTCTCACTCCAGATAAATCCGCCGACCCCTTTACTTCAGGCCGTCATCTGCGCAGCCGCAGCTCGACACCGGCATGCCATTGCATCCTGGCGAGACTTGCGGTTCTTGCGGGAATTCATTCGAAAAAAGTTGCTCAGCCTTTTCGGCCTTCGGACCGAGTACTGCCCTGAACTTCAGACTGTGCAGGCTCTGCTTATAGCTTGTTGCAGGTGTGAGCTGCTCTCTCAGAACTACAACGACTTTCTCAGCCTCTCAATCACTTCTACTCTTGTATGCAAAATGGCTCAAGACCTTAAGCTTGATCAGTCGCTGTCGATAATTGATGGCACAGACGATACCAAGCTGCGCCAGCACTTATGGAAAGCCTGTGTGTTCACGGATGCGGCCATGGCTGCAGGGTTTGGACAAGCGTTTAATATCCACGACGATCACTGGGATCGTCTCGCTACAAATCTCCGGGCGCAGTCAAGTCTTCAACCTCTCGATAAGGTTGATGCTGCGTTCAACGACTTTCTTTTCCTTGCCCTACATCTGCATCAAGTCCTTCGGGTATTTTACACGCCGCAAGGCATCGGTCATGACAAACTTTACGACCAAACCACGGCCACGCTGCAAGCCCTGGATCAGTGTCAAGAATACATTGTTTCTCGCATACATATGTATGATGACCATACGGCATGCGCACTTCGAATCTACCTACACAACAATCGTTTACTCTTCATCCTCGGAGCGAAGCTGTTTTCGGTGGACAACTATTCCTATCCGGCTGCTCTCAGGGAATTAATGGGCCAGCAGCACGAACTAGTCGTTTATGAGGCCCTCGCAACACTCTCCTGGTTGAGCAGGGATTTCATGCATTCACCATACAGCGAGATGGGGACTTCGCTTTACTTCATTTCCAGGGCCTTGTTAGTGGTCGTTGGCTATCTGAATAGCCTCGGACGCACACCCTCCTGTCCGGTTAGTCTCACACGGAGGCTAGAGAGCGCTGTCAACACAGCAAGGGAGTTCTCTGAGACGCTTCTCGAAGCAAACTGCTGGGGGATGGAATGGTGTCAGGCGCAGACGATCCAAGGCGTTCTATCGCACGTTCTGGAGGGAGGACCAAACACCCTGGCAGGGCCAAAGGATTGTGAAGAATCATATCGAGAGGTCGGGACTCTCGGGGTTGCAGATACGTATCTCGACGTGCAGCCGATGGGAGGGCTCTTTGCAGCAACTGACTGGGAGACATTGGTGGATCAGTGCGATTTCGACTCTTGGTGTTTCGCTGAAAATCCTCAGTTCTCCTAGTTTAACAAGAAGTCTCTCCTAATGAAACCGACGTCAAAGACTAGTACTGATGCAGCTTTCAATCTTTCCGAGATAGATAGTAGATGATCCGTTATTCAGAACCAAGCAAATAGATGATTTATCAGGTTGACCCCAACCAATGTGTTTCTAGCATCGTCTGAAATTATGCTACCTCAACCTGGGTAACCTTGGTGCTGGTGATATCGGCCCCCTTCTCAGTGGGCTGATGGGCCTGAAAGTGTTCGAACTCTTTCAACGAAGCGCCCTGCTTTCTGTTAGCATAATCTCGGATGTTTGAGAGACACGGTAACTCACGGTAATGAATAGGTCGTCAAGCTGTTCAAGTGAAATTCCTTTCGTTTCGGGAACGAAGAAATACGTCCAGATCAGTCCTGCAAAACATAAAGGACCGAAGATAAACCCGACCTGTACTTTTTAGCCCCCTCAATGCAGGCGTAAGGTGGTATGTAGTGACGCACCTTGGAACCAAGATTTGCAGCCGTGGGGTTGATGAGATATGGAAGGACGGTGGCGAGCACCAGAGTGCCTATCCAGCTTACGGAGCTTGCCAGACCCTGAGTTCGGGATCGTAGTGTGTTGGAAGATATCTCCGAGACCACAATCCAAGCCACAGGACCCCACGTCCAGGTGAAGAAGAACGCGTAGAGACACGAAAACGCCACCAGACATCTTGCCGCTGGGAGGCTGTTCGCGTCGACAGTCCCAACGATTGCAAAGGTGAACATGCACACTGTCTCGGCGGCAGCGCCCCATAGGAGAATCTGTCGACGACCGAAATACTTGACGGTTGGAAACATGATGATGACCCCAGCAAATTGACATATCTGGGAGATGACGCTGATAGTAAAGGGATTGGTGATGCCCGATACGGTGTAGAAGTAAGTACCATAGCTGAAAGAGATGTTAGAGCAATCCAAGTGCGGATCGGTCGGCTTACGCATTGATGAAGGAGATTCCACTGAGGACTTGCCAAAATAGGAGTCCACAAGCGATATGTGTTCTTCGAAGGTCGCTTTTGCGAAAACAATCGAGATACGACGTTGAATTCTCGATGTCCCTTTCGAGCGCAATGTGTTGTGAAATATCAGCGACATCGGCGTCCACCTGTTCCTGAGGATAGTGACGTCCCCGAAGTCTTCGAACAGCTTCAGCTGCTTTTTGCTCCTTACCTACAGATACCAACCATCCTATGTGCAAATTAGCTGCCGTACTGACGCAACCTGATAAAAGACTAACGAGGAGTCTCTGGAAGAAACCAAGTGAACATGACTACTATGACGGGGAAGATTAATTGCGTGATCAACGGGATTCGGTAGGCCCATCGGTTGGGTCTCTCGTAAGTGCCCAAGTTGACGCAAGAACCAATGACTTGACCGACGTTGATCCCAGTCTGGTACAGCGCAATCATGAGGCCGCGAAGATGAGTTGGTGCAACTTCAGATTGATAGACGGGGACAAAGTTCGAGGCCATGCCGATTCCCACTAGCAGCGGTAAGTAAATTTCAGAGCTGCAGTGTAAGGAGATGCTCACCTCCAGAGAAGAACCGACCGATGAACAGAGTCGGGATATTGACGGATGAAATCTGGAAAATCACCCCAATAATCGAAACAGTTCCCATGCAGATAAGCCCGATTCGACGGCCAAAGTAGGTTCCAAGAGGCCCGGATACAAGGCAAGCAATGATGCAACCGGCGAAAGTAATGCCATTCAAACCAGTCTGGATTGGAGTTCGTATGTTGTAGGCCTGCAGTTCCGTATCGTAGTAGCCGTAGTCCTCGAGGAAACTGTTCACAATCATGTAAGCATTAGCCTACACCAAACGAGTTCATTGCTTTACCTTGTCATAGCCTGAAAGCCTCCGAGTTCCGCAGCATCCATCCCAAAGAGGATGGAACCGCACATGACGAAAAGACATATCAGCAGGATTTTCCCTGCCTCCGTCTTGGGGAGGGACCCGCGTTCCATGGTTTCTTGTTGCAGTGGTCCTAGGCACCTGCAAGATCAAGCTGTCGAAATTACAGATGTAGCGAATAGTGATTTATCGAAAGCCTGTACTTTGCCGTTGTGCTCGTAATCGAGTATCGGTAAGTGTGCGCTTTTATCTTCAGGTTCAGTGGCATGTCTCTCCTCGCGGACCGTCGGCGATGAACCGCGACCGCGGGGTGAACTAGCACCCCAGGAACAATATATCGGGGATGGTTCGAACGCTACCCCAGAGCTTGCGGCTTGTCGGAGATGACCCGCAGCGCTTCGAAAAGGTTTGCCATTGCCGAGCCCTTTTGCCGATTTAGGACTCGCCAAACTACGGAGATTGATCCATCTTTGCCGGCACATGATGGATGATTTCCCCTGCTTGCGGTCCATCGGCGGTCATCCGCGGCGCATTCTCCAGATCTCCCCACAACATGGGGTGCAGCCTCAAGTCGGGCTTTGCCAGGAGTGGCGGAATGTCGCCGGTGTGCCGTTGTGAGTTTAATACCTTATAACCGGTTGCCATCTCAAGGCTGAAGAAGTTGAGCCACACAATCTCAACATGTCCTCCTCCGGAGATCACTCCACAAGCATTGAGCTAGACAACTACGCGGCCCCTTTCACCCTCGATGTGCAAAGCGCCACGGTCCACGGCTTCCTCTCAAACTCTGGCGTGGTCAACTTTCTGGGCTTAAAGTATGCCGATATTCCTCAGCGTTTCCAGAATGCCGTTCAGAGAGAGCTTTCCGGAAGCCTTGACGCCACCAAATATGGACCTCGCTGCCCTCAGAAGGTTGATGGGATTCATGCTCTCATGAAAAACATGTTTGAGAAGTTATCGGTTGAGCAGAGGTGCGATGAGCTGGAGTGTTTGCATTTGAACATTTATGCGCCCCCGGGAGCGGTAGGGTCGCAAGATCGTCTGCCGGTCTTTGTTTGGATTCATGGGGGTGGGTTCAATAATGGTGATAATACCACTGAGTGTGGTTCGTCTCTTGAACAATCCAACCCAACAACTTTGATCTGACTGGCTGCATAGACGGTAACCACTTGGTACGGCGGTCTCTCGATCTCGACAAGCCGATCGTAGTGGTAACTATCAACTACCGGTTAAACCTCTTCGGATTCTTGGCATCGAAAGAGATTTGTGACGAGGCCGTAATACAAGGCAAAACACCGGTCATGAACCAAGGCCTGAACGACCAGCGGGTTGCTCTCAGATGGATCCAATCGCATATCCACTTGTTTGGAGGAGACTCCTCTCAAACCACCTTGGGCGGCGAGTCTGCGGGTGCTGCTTCTGTTTTCCATCAACTTAAAGGCTCCGAGCCCTTGTTCCAGCAGGCCTTCATACAATCCTGTCCAGGGCCGCAGCTTCGGACGTTTCAAGAATCCCAAAACGATTTCGACGTCATCGTTCAGAAGGCTGGGATTGATTCCAAGCTGTCGGCCCAGGAGAAGCTGAGGTTGTTGCGAGAGCTTCCGTGGAACGAACTTCTCGATTTCTTTAATGATCAAGTTTCGACGCCAATTGAGGATCCGAACTGGTTTGCTACTTCTTCAACAAGTACCAGTGAGCCGGGATATTGGGCCGAGTTTCCCTCTTGGTGCAAACGAGTGGTCTTGGGCCATACCAAAGACGAGGCATCGCTGTTTTTGGTCCCTCTCATGGATTTGCCCATCGCCCAGATTCGAGACGTCTTGAAGGATGCAGGATCCCACATCAACATCGATACTTCATCTTACGAAACTTCGTCTCAGATCATCCGCGAAATATCCGACGTAACCACGTTCCATGCATTCACTCAATCTTGCGTGAACATTGGGATCGAGGCGGCAAAGAGACGGAATGAAGTTTACCTACACGAAATAGCTTCCACTGACCCTTTTCCTGGTCCGCTTAATGGATTTGCCTGGCATTCCATTGGAAACGCTTTGCTGTTCTACCAACCACCATGTCGACGCGATCCTGCGCTGAGCGCAACGGCCGACCGAATGACTGCAGGTCTCATAAATTTTCTTCACGCAGAAGAGCCTTGGGAGCCTCTGGGATTCAAGTATAGAAAAATGATCTGGAAGGGGGAAGAATCTCAACTGCGGGCGTTGAACACTCCATTTCGTTTCAAGATTCCTTTGGATGAGAAAACGAGCGTGGGAATCATCATTTCGTCAATACAGATGCAATCTCGATAGTTTTAATTAAGCCATTTTGTATCACGAAATCATTCGAACACAATGAGATTCATCAAAAGCCTGAAGTAGGTGAATTAGAGAAAGCCACACGCGGCGGGTCATGAAGCCTTGTCACGTATCAGACCTACTCTCTGAGCGGTGGGACTTGGACGTATCGTCTTTTGACAGAAGTTGATTCAAGTTAACGCTGCATGTTCAATATCGGCTCAAAGTATCAAGTAACGACTCCATCCCTCAGTTTTTCGTGCTTCAAGAGATCCACGCCCTCTACGTAGCGTGCCCATATCTTGATTTCGACCTTGAAGCCTCCCCGTTCATCTCATCTTCCATTTGAAACGTCGTGTTCACCGTGATCCCGATATTATCTTCTTTGCCCCCTCCAAAAGCAACCGTTCGGTTCGTTCCCTTGACCAACTCATCCTCCGAGTCGTTTCGGTCCTTGTGCGTGCCACCCACAATATTGGTCGTGATGCGGCTTTGTTGAGTCCGTCGGCTGCGGTTGTGGCCGGTCGAAGAGAGCTCGTAATGTCCATGGTTGGAACTAGTTCCCGCAGAGGACATGTGGCCTAGTAGGAGTGTTCGAAGGGCTGCAGAAGTGAGTGAGTACCGTGTCAAGACTAACGGATTGCCGCTAAGTGGAGGGCAACGTACGTGGGAGACAAGTGGCAATGATTGCGACTGAAGTCTCAATGATGGAGACGGTACAGGTGAGCATAGTCTCGTTGCGCCTCGAATAGTAAGCTCGAATGACTGTGCTTGTCAGCAAGGTATACTAGCAAACGTTGACAGGACATGCACGTACTGCTCGCGATGACCACGAAGAACCCAAGCGCAAAGATGGCAGCCACGCCAAGCTTTTGCTTAAGCTTCATCTGGAGGTTGAGAACCATGGATATAGGTAGACTGATGACTGTTGATTGTCAGCCGGGGACGCTTCCGTGTGCGGCTGCCCGATCGTCACTTACTTAGAACGTCTGTTACAATGTTGGCTAGGGACAAGTCAGTGGATCCAAGTCATATACAAATTTGAGGCAAGGTAGTCCTTACACCAGATGGTTAGCCAGTAATTGACGTCCGCATTGGCTGGGTTACATTGATCTGCGAGCCGTCAGCTACTGGAACCCCGATATTCGTTGCTGTCCACTGTGGCACTAACATGTCGGATCGGTCGACCATCTCTTGTCGTGTGGATAGCATTGGAAGATGATGTCGAAGAAGATGATGGTCCACAAGGTTGCCAACAACCCGAGCGTGATGTTGTAAATGGTCTGCAGCTTCGTCCCTGGAGCCGCGAGTTTCTTGTAGAACAGGACGAGGGCAATTTTGATTGCCCACAACGAAGACACGTAGAGGACCGATCCGGGAATGATCATCTTTGGCTCGCATCAGCGTCATGGCTCGTTTGTCGTCTATCTGTCAGCGACAAACCCACCTTCATCATCATGATAAAGTTCTCACGGCTCGCCTTCGGGATCTCAGCCATGCCCAGGTCCCACATGTATTGTTGGATGGCCAGGTCTCCGATGAGACAGCATGTCGCCAGGATGATGAGGCCATCGTCAATGGCCAGGGCACCGAACTTACGGATGCGGATCCACAGTCGAAGGGCCAGGAAGACACAAGCGGTGACGGTACAGATGTACCACGATATCTTTGGGACGACACATTAGCATGATTTTGAACAAAGAGCCATCTTCTGCCGGAGCGCGACTCAGGCTTCTTACCTACCACTTGACCTTCGCCCTCTGCCATGGCGGCTAAGATGGTATTCTGTCTGTGCAAGTGAAACGGCGCTCGAGAAAATTGCAGGAAGTAGTCCGGGTCTTATTGCCTGATCGACAATCGAGGGTTTCCATTTTCCGCCCTACCACTTCGCCGCTGGCCGCATTTGAATGCGGAACAAACGAGCCAGGATGACGGGGGGTTCCAGGAACCAGGAGGAACCTGGCTCGCCACGCTGCGAGATGTACGGAAATCCCGGGTACCGATCTTTCGGGTCGCCAAAGAAGAAGTTCAGCTGAAGATTCCCATGATTCAGGCAGGGAACGGGCAGGGAAACATGCCTGCTCTGATGCACTATGCATATCCACATGGTCTTGGGGGCTTTGCCCACTCAAGTCTCAAAGAATTGCGCTACGAAAGTTCTGTGTTTCCACTGCAAGCGAGTCACGTAATTCTTTACTAATGGTGTTGCAAAATGGGTTTCTTCTTGTTACGGCTGTGATGACACTGACGAGCACTTGAACTATTGACAGAGGGCGAGTGGATGATGATGAACGTAGAGTCAGGACTGGACCAATACAAAGTTGATGAAGCCGATAAAAGTCTCGTGAAATTGCCAAAAAAAAATATCCCTTTGCAGCGCACAATTGATGACAGTCAAAACGTCCCGTCCGGCGCCCTCCGTGATTGATCAGAGAGGCGAGGGCTATGCAGACCTAAAGCACCGGGCGATGCTTAGGCCACTGAAAAAGTGCTTACATGTCAAGAGTCATGAACCATGTTGGGAGGGGGGGGGAATCCGCTCCTTAATTCCAGCATTGACAGTCGTTGATAGGTGACGGCCTTCAGATCCTTCCCTTGCTTTCCGACGAGGAACCGACCGAGGGTGGGCTCAAGCGTTGCCAATTCGGTCAATCCAATCTTGGCAACAGAACGAGAGATGACTTACGGAAAACCCGTAAAAGGCATAAACCAAGAACCAACTTGTTCCTCGTAGGCCGAAAAGAGCATAACGCCAGTGGAGTCCTGTCATCGAACTTTGTCGGAGAGTTGCGACGAAGTGGATATCAAACAGCGAGGTGGTTCCACGCAGCGGGTCGCAACCTCTCGCTAACAGCATCAATAGATCGGTCAGAAATAATGGGAACAGCAATGATTAATCTGTGCCTACCCAGGTATTGTGAGCGAGGGGGTGGAGTCTTGGGTAAATTGCCCGCCGCTTCGGCCGGAGCAGTCAGAGAATTTCCCACCATGCGGCGGCACATACATGTAGGCCGGCTTTTGGTCGGTCCCCTTCAGTCTAGCGGCAATCAGGCGAGAACCCATTATTTCAAGTCTCCGGCCTACTCAACTTGAAACCGGATACTTAGAGCTAGGTGTTGCGCTGAGGCCGATCATCACCCTTTTTCTGCTCATCGACAACCACCATCATGGGACTCGTTGATATGTTCACGACGGCCGCGAGCCTAATGCTGGCTGTGACGTGCCTCGTCCCTCCTACAGCAGCAGCAGCGGCGGCGGCGGCGGCAACAACATGCGCAAATGGGCAGCGGTCCGTTCCGAGCGCCGTCATCTCACAGGGAACTATCAAGGGGTTCCGTGACTCTCACTGCAATTCCGTATACTTGGGTATCCCGTTTGCTGCCACCACGGGAGGGAAGAACCGGTAAGCTTAGCAAAGTCCGCAGCAGCTATTTGTCATGTTGACCTATTGACGGACGTTGGCTAACTTCGATGAACCTAGATGGCGGGCGCCCCAAGATGTTCCCAAGTCGAAATCGGCCTTGAACGCAGTTTCATACGGTCCAACATGTCCTCAGGCCATATCCAACAGCCACTACAGCCAACAGGGCGAGGACTGCCTCAATCTCAACATCTGGGCTCCTTCGACCGGAAAGAACCTGCCTGTAAGTCCCTCCAATGCAAAAAAAGTCTCGTCTTCGAAGCATGTTTCAGCTTACTCACGTTGATCACCTAGGTCTTTGTGTACATGTATGGCGGTGCCATGGTCACGGGCTCCAGCAGCAATCCGGGACTTCAGGGCACCAACTTCGCTCGCAAGGGCGTCATCTACGTCAACTTCAACACCCGCGAGAGCATCTTCGCCTCACCAAACTCGGCAGAGTTGAAGAGCGCCGATCCCAACGGGTCGCAGAACTTTAGCATCCTGGATGTCAACAAAGCCATGGACTGGGTTCGCAAAAACATCAAAGGTAAGGAAGAACCTGGACACCGGAGTGGTTTTAAACATGTTCGACTAACGCATACCAGCCTTTGGAGGCAACCCTGATCACATCGTGTTTGGTGGTCACTCGTCGGGTGCCGTCCAGGTCGACCACTACCTCTGGAACCACCCCGACACCTGGCTCAAAGGCGCCGTGGAAATGAGTGCCAACGCCATATCGGGCCCTGCCTTTGCACCCCCCAACGAGGCACTCGACGCCGTCGCCCATGAAGTCGGTTGCCCAGCTGGGGGCGATTGCCAGATGGACTGTCTTCGCGACGTCGACGTCTACGCTTTCCAGACGGCCAACTTCAACTCAACCTTCAACACGTGGTTCACTCCCGTCATCGACAACATCACGCGGCACTCGGACTACGCGGCGCGATTCGCGGCCGGAAAGTACGCCTCGCACGTACCCTTGTTGACGGGCAACTCGGACGGCGAGGGCACCATCTTCAGCCTTGTATACGGGGCCGAGAACAGCAACTTCACGTCCTGGATCGGGACCTTTGACGCCGACAGCGCGCACATCCCAAGCTCCTCGCTCATCGACGCCTACAAGGCCTCCGACTTCGCCAGCGAGTCGCTCCGCAGCGGCGCGCAGTACGGCGACGCCCGCTTCGACTGCCCGGTCGACTACTTCGTCGACATGCGCAGCGCGGCGCAGGACACTTGGGTGTACCGCTTCTTCGGCGACTACGACAACGTCGTGGGCCCCCCCAACACGGCGCCGACGCACGGCACCGAAGTCCCCTTCTTCCACGGCGGCAATGAGTGTTTCGACGGCCTCGCCGGCGTCACCGCCGCAGAGCAGGCGCTGGCTGACGCCACCCACGACTGGTTCGTTTCGTGGATCAAGAACCCGGCTGCCGGGCCTGGATGGGACAAGGTGTCGCCCAAGTCAGGGCCGCTGACCAAGCTGGGAGTTCCTGGCCAGGAGCTATCCATGCTCAAGGGATCAACAAGTGATTTTAACGCTGTTTGCCAATCAGTAAGTGTCTCTCGTTGTCTTGTTGTATCTGATGGTATATTGACAATTTTTTAGGTCTACAAACCTGCATTCCCAAAATACCCCGTTGTTCAGTCTATCAAGAGTATACTCAACTCGCTGTAGAGAGGGAGCAGTAGCCTTACTTCTTTAACAGCCCGCAATTCCGTCGGACTAGGTTTTGCTATCCACTAGGCGTTGAAGGAACTGAACTAGAAGATGAGATATGAGTGAGGGACTTTTGTTGCATCCGTTGATAGTCAACAAGGTATCAGTATTTAATTATCATTATTAGCTAGAGAGCATTTCTAGCTGAAAGTCACAATCATATTCTTTACACTCACCATTTCCCTCACAGAGTAACAAAAGCGACGATGGTCTTGCTGCTCCTTGCCACGGAGTCGAACCCTGCCTTCGGATAAGCAACGTGTGTCTCATAAATGGGACCGAAACGTTTTGTTAAAACAAAGTAATCATTAAGCAAAGCTGCGTAGAAGATAAAGGTCACGAAGTGGGCGGCAGCTTCCAGCTTTACTTCTTCTAATAGGAGCCCAATATTGCTTCACTACTACAATCACTAGCCACAATTCCGAAATACCCAGCGGCAATTAGATCTTTTTGCTATCTCACCGCTTACTAGATAAAGCTATATAGGGGCTGCTCTCCAGAGCTCGAGCCGAAGGCGAGGAGGGCTCCCGGCAGGGCCGCCGGAGGCAAAAGAAACCCTCTAGCTTTGCGTTCTCAAAGGACAAGGATTTCAGTCGTTGGCATAGGACCTAGTACGTTAGATTGTGATAAGAGGAGAAGGTCTATGTGCATTCTTAAATTGGCACAAATTCTTTAGTTATGCAATGAAGCAAAGCCAGCTGCCACCTGTCTTTCCGCCTGCAGCAGCGTCTGACGGGGGAGCTCGGCGACCTGGTTCATAAAGCCAGCACCCGCACAAGCGGGAATTGGGCTAGTTAAAACAGTATGATACTTACCTAGAGTCGAGAATTGAACTCAGTTTAATGTCTGGTTCCGACACAAGAGTTACGCGATCTGAGTCGATCTGGAATCGTGGCCCTAGGCGTCATTCCGAGTACTCGTACAGCTCGGAGGTTCTCCCCCTGAGGTGAATGCAAAATTTCTTCGTCATATCTCGTTTTTTTCTCTGTTTCTACATTGCAAAGAAACAATTCCCGGTTAAAAATGCAGAAGCGGATAACCTCGAACACTAAATGAGCAAATCCAGATGAGGGTGGAAGGCAAGCAAGCGACCATACTGCAGGTAGAGCTACGCATAGATACTCGTCTTCTCGCTTCCAAAACTTCATTCTATCCTAAAGTTCTTAACCAGATAACTCATCCGTCATGGCGTCCCAGGTCACCAGCTGGGAATAACTGCTTTGGGTGCCTGAAGCAGTCGATGGGAACACTAAAGACTTCCTGTACACCATATTAGCGGCGGTAGACGACGAGATGATATACAACAGCCAGTTGAATAAGCCAAATGTATATATTTCATTTCACGATATCGCCAAATGGCTTGCCCCGATTCCTAATACTGGAATATATCCCAAGTGACCACGTGACCTCACTCGCACCACAATCCGCCACCCAACCTATGTATCAAGCGACATCTTTCCTAAGCATAGCGCGGTAAACCTTGTTACTTAATCGTTCATCGATGAGGTAGAATAATGGAAGTGCTGGGGAGCCAACCTCTCTCAGATTTTGTTGGGCATCAGGGCTGCTGCGTGTGACGTGGCCATATCCCCGGATTTGAACTCGATAGACACCACAGTCATTTGCACACTCTTGGTTGGGCCCATGACGACCTTAAACCTACAAACGTCCTCGTGGTGGAGGATGAGGTCTATCCTGATTGTCTTTAGCTCATCTCGTATGATGGGAGAGAAACTATCGACAAGCGGTGGTACGAAGAGTTTGACCGATTGTGAGATGCGGGATTATGCGACTTCAGAGGCGGGACACGATACTCCAGCTCGTACTAGGCTTTGTGCATGGCTATACAAGCCATCGTTCGGAAATTAGATCTGCATCTCACAGTCAAGAACTAGTAGATGTTCACAGTCGGATAGTCATCGTCAAATCCTCGAAACGAGCAACGTTCGGTATGCCGATACAGCGAGCGTCAAGGCCGGAGCGAAGAATCACCTGTCCGTACCACGTGACATGATTGTAGCAACACGCTTATTTCATGACCCGAAGGTGAGGAAAGCATACTCATCGGGTAATTCTTTGGACGATCAGTCTTCCCAATGCTTATGCAGTCCAGGAAAAACTGCTGGCGGTCGGTGGTGGTCCCTAGCCGAATTGCTACGTCAATCCTGGTTTCCCTCGAGGTGTCTCCGAGATGGAGCCGGTCAATAACGGGCAACTTCATCATTTCGCTACTAATTAAATTGAATTAAAACTCTACTTTACAAAGGCTGATGGTGAGAGGAATCCTGTCCAAACGCGGTCGCAGATGTTGTGGTCCGCACCGCCAAGCCCAAAGGTGACGGCGAAGCTGCATATACCCCGCTCGGGCGAAATTGCGTCTTCTCACGGTGCGACCTCTACTCCTCGCACCACACCAAAGGAAAAGAACATCTTTTGTCGATAATGGGTCAGATCGAGTGGGCCCAGGGACAAATCGACCGCTTCTTTGGCCACCGCGAATCGCCAACGCAGGAAGAATGTGACGAAATCGCCAGGGCCATCTCTGGCGCGTCGAGCCTCAGCCTCGTCGACGGCCCAGGCTCGATGAGCTATACCGTGGTCTGCAACGAGTGTCCTCCGGTGGACGAAGACCTCGTCATGTCCTTCAGAGAGCCAGAGGCTATCCTCGACGCCAAGTTGGTAAAGTTGGCTCAGAAGATATACGGCAGCATTGTGCCAGAGTCGACTTACCACGGGGATGTGGAGGGAGCCGAGCCGTCGTTGTCTATCTACTCGATGCCCTATCTACCAGGCTTGTCCTACATTGATGTTCTCACTTACCAGACTGAAATGGACCCGGAAGAGGAAGCCAAGCAGGAAGAATTCGTGAGGAATCTGGCGCAGTAAGCTCTACTCCAGCTAGAAGCCAACGGGGGGTTACATTCTGCTTACATTGTAAAGATTCTTTGGGCGAGGGTGGTCCAGTCCACAGAAAGTTGATGGTGAAATCCAAGAAGAAAGGCAGCGAGAAATCCATCAAAGGCTCGCCCGGCTCGAGGAAGAACTCCCATCGTCCATGTTTCCGAAGTCGATTCTGTCCGAGCTGACCCAGAGCCTACCCTCGCTGTACGATCAGAATTACCCCCAAGTCCTCACACATAGAGACTTCTCGGCATCAAATATCCTCGTCGACGAGAACACCTTCGAAATCACTGGCGTCATCGATTGGTCTCTGGCGGCGGTTATGCCCTTCGGGATGGATTTGGACATCCTCTTCATAGCTTCGGGATTCACGACCGGCGAAGGCTGGCACGACTACAAATGCAAAGCCCATCTACGAGAAACCTTTTGGGAGGAGTTCTGGCATGTCTCAAGAGTTGAAGAGCAGGCGCACCGGGACAGGATACGTCGTTTGGCTGAGGCTGCAGGCAAGATTGGCGCCATTCTCCGATTAGCATTCCAGCGTAATGTCGACGGTTCACCGTCTGATGACGTTTTGGTTATAGAACGTAAGATCGAACAGCTTAGAGATTGGTTTGGGGTATAGACAGCAACACCTACCTGTGGCAATGGCTTTCGTACGAGGGTCCTTTCAGAGCCGAATAGATCCGTTGCCTGGACGTCGCTACTCCCCACCACGTTGAACGTCGGAAAGCCTTTGCGCAGGATTCAGATCCAATAGCAAAAGCGAGCCCGCAAACACTGTGTCAGGTTTCGGGTCGATGGGAACCTTGAAAGATAACCACGCATGAATTTCGTTTGTAGAAGGCATTCCGCCACCGGGAAGGTATTTGCAAGGAGGATCTGCTGCAATCATGATATCACATGATGAGGAACCCTCTTACAGTCGAAGACCCAATGACATGGAATTAAAAGCCCCGGGTGGGCGTTTCTGGAGACTCAATCTAATTGTTCAAACTCGACATGCTTTTCCCAACCTCCAACCCAGGTCCTCAGCTCAGATCCTAACCAACAGAGCCCGAATGCGTATTAAGATGAGCGGTAAACGCCTCCGCGCGTACAAAAGTCCTGATGCAGAACGGGCAATCGTATCCGCTTTCCGTCAGAAAAGATTCTATCACCGGGCCGAGATTATGCCTGGTTGCGACTCTTCCCAGCGCGAGATAGACGTCCTCTGCTATTCTCATCGGCCACAAGCTCTGGTCGTCGATTTCTGCGACAACCGACGGCGTGGACCTCACAGATACATGGCCTGGAGACTCTGGTCTACAGCATACACACCCTCTCGACGATGTCGGGTCATTGCTGCAATGTTGCGCTTGGTTTGGCCTGCTTGGACCTGCCGTGGACGGCTCGGGCGAACCGGCCAGCAAATGGATCGGAGGCATACGGAACTGCGGCGACCGCGGAGCTGGCTGGATGGGGGCAAGCTGATAGTCGAGGTCCATCGACGGCTCAGTATTTGGCGTTTGAGTAGAGGCCAAGGGCTGACGCGGTGCTGGACGGTGTTGTCTCGCAGAGTCCACTACTGCTGGAGAGGGCAGTTCCGGAAGGGCAGGTAGGCGTAGGGCCTGCTGCGTATCGTCCGGGTTCTCCTGCGGCGCAGCGTCGCTAGCATGGGTAGGCCTACCCGATCGAGGCGTCGTATCAGACGCTGGTCGTGTCGAGGTCCGATCTGGTGGACCCGCTTCATGCGTGACCGGGGTCGATCTGGAGCCTGGCGTGGTGGTGGTGCCGGGATGGAGCGGACGACGACGACGGGGCCTGCTCGCCGGCTCTGCGTGTTCGCTCGCCCGCCTGCCCGCGGGTCCGATCACGTTGCCCAGCGCGCTCTGCGCTATGCTAGCCATGGATGGACCGGGGGGCGCGTCGTGGACGTCCAATCCCGCCGGCGCCGGGTTGAGAGCGCCGGTGCTGGACCCCTGGCTCGATGATGAGGCGATGGTGGCGCTCGGCAGATCCGTCTCTTTGGGGATTTGGGGGGAGGTGTCGTTGGTTGCGGTGCCCTCCTGTTGGCTGAAATAACCGACCGAGGGCCGTCGTTGAGATCCAGAGCTCGAATAGGTCAGGAGGAAATCGCTTGGCGTAAAATCTCGATCCGCGCCGCCCGCTCCATCAAGCCCGCTCCCCTGCTCATGTATGCTTGTCGGTGACTGAGGGACTTCATCAGGGAACACGTCACTCTCGTCACTGGAAATAGATATGGGAGATGGGATGGGCATTTGTACATCATCTTCCGCTTCATGCCGCAAATTAAAAAAAATGATCAGTTGGGGAGTTCAGCGGCTAGTCGAGTTACACTCTTTGACGTACCAGTTGCCTGCTCCGTCTCGGCCTCTTGAGGGCGCTCGTCTAGGAATCCCCCGACATCTTCGAGATATTTGCGGACGGTGTAGAAGAACGGGAGGACGGCAGCGCCGTTGCTCTGAGGGTTCAACTCCTCAAGGTCCGTTGCGGCCACCCAATCAGCGGTGCATCTAGCCGGGAAGTCATCGTCGTCGAAGAATATGGCGGGAAACTTGCGCTTCCTAACGAGGGGCGCCCCGTCTTCATATTCCGGATCCCAGATGAGCTTCTTGGTGCGGGGGTTGTACAGGTAGCAGGCGGGCATGGTGACCGTCAAGCCGAGATCTTCCAGTGTGCTTGGAATGCTGACTTGGTGGAGCTTTTCCGTGGGGAGGATGAGCACGGCCGACCAGCTCTTGGACCTCTTCTTGTACGCTCGGTAGACGCGGCCTGGGGTAGGTTCGAGGATGGCCTCGTGGCCACGGTACCTCCGACTTCTTGTTGGTTGCCCGTGGGCCGGCCCCGGCACCATACTCGCCGAATCCTTGCGTGCGAGCATGGCAAAATTGCGCGAATCCTTGGCGAGCTGTCGGCTGGCCAGATGGCCATGCTCGGCGA